>BMAV01008890.1:184970-204167 GCA_019973955.1 Trichonephila inaurata madagascariensis | reverse complement strand
GCCCCAAGACCCTTTTCTATAGAAAATAAAAGAAACGTCTGCCCCACATTCCGATGGATGCCCTCTCTTCAAGTCCGTGAAAAGTGAATGGTGTTTTTACTGCCGAACGCCGAAGCATGGGGAGAAAGCTCCTTTTCTGAGTCCTTTTCACTCCAGATCACTTTGGGGGCTTCCCTTTGTAAACCGTGCTTTTACGGGAAAGTTGAAATTGGTTTTAATTTGTTTCAATATGAGAAATTCGATCGTTTGTTATATTTAGGAAGAGATTGTTAGGTATTTGAGTGAATGGAGTAATAAGAAAGCTTTGTTAATATTTTTTTTTTGTTGTACAACTTTTATACAGCCTCGCGAAACCAGAAACAAAAGGAAAGAACAATTTCTATGCGAAGAAAGATTTATATATATCTTTAAAATAAAGTAACAAAAATAAAATTTAAGAATAAAAAAAAGTTCTTTCTCTCCTTCCTTATAAATGCATACTTTACTGTACGTTTCCCAAACTATTTAAAATTTATGTTTTATTACAAAAAAGATCTGTTTACATATCATGCAGTTCAACAAAGAGAAATAATTTATTTTTAAAAGTCTGTTAAAGGCAAATTTTTTCTTTTATTTTTTTTTAATTAATATTGTTCCTTAAAAAAATGCAATAAGAAAGAATTTTAAAAAAAAAAAAAATATCCTTAAATTTCATAAAGATGGTCCTGGAGTAACAGATTATTGCTAATGAGGAAAAAAATTGTCACCTAACATGTATTATTTTTGTTTTGTATTTGATACACTGTCATATTCACTTAACCCTCTTTCAAGCTAACCATGACATTGCCACAGTAAATTTCCTTAGATGAATACAATTTATCATTCGATAACCTAACATAAATTAAAATTCTATAGGTACGTAATAAAAATATTAAATACAATAATACATTTAATTTGTAATGATATTTTCACATTTTACATAACCTAATCTAAAAATTTTTTAAAAAAAAACACCATTGTTACAACTAAGATCTGCGACATATTGTTTTAGTTCGTTGAACTTCAACAGAAGGAAAATTTAGCATTTTCGAAAAATTACGAAACGTAAGACAGGAAACAATTATGCACAATTTTCCACGTATCTTCAAAGAAATAGTACTGATGAATTTATGCTTAAACTGATTTTCCATTACAAAGAAGAAATCTTTCGCGATTTATCAAACATTCCCATCTTAAAGATGGGTCAATTGTAAGTCAAACCACAATGATTTGCTGCAAGCCAGAAACGAACATAATGTCTTTGGACATTTTAAAGGAAAGACAAATGCTGTTAAACTGTAGTCTTACGCAATTGTCTTCTTGTATTCTTCATTCCGTAATACTTAATACAATCGGTAGAACTCATTGATCGACACATTTTCAAAGACAATTCAAAGCAAAGAATTATCAAAAAGATTCACTAACCCATCTTGAATGTAACAAATCAGAAGCATTGGGGTTACAACCCACGAATTGTACCCTGAAACACATTTTTTATTATCTCTCAATCTCTTTGTGAACAACTTTGGGACATTTCATCATGGTTGCTTTTCAGTTGTCTTTGTCTTAAGTATTTATCCGGTTATACTCACCTTTTGTTTCATTCTTTAAACGTAGATATTACACAGTTTATATAGTACGTATGGATTGTGAAAGTACAATGAAAGTCGTCGCTTGTGCTTTGTAAGGGAAATTTGTTTCATAACTTCGAAAGTTTTGTCGATGCTTCTTGATACGGAGGTGGTGAGTAGTACAAGAAATGAAATACGAAGTCTTTTTCAAGAATTCGCAATATTTGCTGGCTCCTTTTTTTTGTATTAATTCATTTGGAAGTTTTTCAGTACTATTATTATCAAAAAAAATTCCCAATATGTAGTTCATTGAAAGTACAGATTCGTTTTTATTTAAAGTACTTTGTGATGAATGAAAGAGTTAATGGTTAAGTTATGCTATTTCAGAAGCAGCGTTTCCAAAACTTTTTCTATTTCTTTTTTCTCCTTAAAAAACAATTATTTACCAAGAGCGACAGAGTTCATTCAACAAGAGAGTATTGGTTCCCAAACTTTTTCCAACATTGATCCCTTTTTAAAGAATAGTTTTTTTCCAGAGACTTCTTCAATTTTTTTTCTCTACAATATGCAGCTTATACTACAGTCATAATACTAATCAGTGGAGCACACCATAAGTTTCAAGAAGGGGGGTCCAGGGTCGAAATCTCACCATTCTCGTATCATACTCAAAACGCCACCCAACATATTCCTTTAATTTTGTTGATTTCTGGGAACAAAAAACGGTAAAAAATGATTTACAGAATAATGAATTAGCATTAATAAATAAAATTTATTATTAATAATCAATAATGAATTAATTTTACGTACTATATACATAGGATTATAATAAATCGAGCAAAAATCAAAGCCCTTGTGTGCGTCACCGATACTTATAATTGCCCAAGAATATGCAAAGATAACAATTTAATTAAGAATATAAAAGGAAAACTAGAAAAAAAGAGGTTTATTAGATTTTTTATTATTTTTTATTTTTGCATAGTATGACATTCCACTAAATAAGCGTAATTCACAACTCTGTATGCAAACCTATATTATATATATTCATAGTAAAACAAAAACTGTCTAACTATTACAAATTTTAAAAATTAAATAAAACATTAAAACAGAATAAACTTTCATCGACCCCTAATATACCCTTTTTAAACTTCCCCAAATTCCTAAGTTCACCTAGATCTTATTTTGAATCCCTGGTGTAGAACTGAGGAACCAACCTCTTGGTACGATCATCATCCTAGTACTCAGCCTAGTATTAGTGCCAAAGCCTGTCGAATAGATTTATTTATATTTCTTATTATGTGGTGTCACATTTATACATTTTTAGTTCAAACGAAATTTGCTTAACGAATAAAAAGAAAGTAAATATCGATTACATATACAGAGTTTCTTATACAGGAAAAAAATAATTAAAAATTATTATTATTATTATTTTAACGTTTTGGGTATTTTTTTTTTTTTTTCGTTTCAATATTTGGTCAAAAATATTTAAAAAATTAGAAGCAAAGTAATAATAAAGATACTGCGGATGTTTTATTTATTTATTTATTTATTTATTATTAAAATCAAGACACTTTTGGAATATTTTATGTAAATTGTAAAGAAAAGAAACCATGCTTTTAATTAAGGCATACGCTTAAAAGTGATCATTAAAATCCTATCGCTTAACATTTACATCGATCCTAATATTCCTAGAACTAAATTCTGAAAAGAATACACTAAAATTATTTCCAAGAATATCCCTCTTCTGAAAACGTCTCTCAATAATTATGAAAATATTCACAATCAAGTTCTAGGAAGGCATTCCAAAACCGCCATTCATCAAAAACTTGCATTTAAAAGTGTCTCAAACAAAGGTTTAAAAAAAAGTCCGGAACAGACAAATTAGTCATCAATCAGGTACTTCTATCAAACAAAACCTGACTGTGATCGGTAAATACTTCTATAAGACCTCCCAAGTCAACATTCGTAGTGAAAACCGGCCTTTTCACTCAAAGGCGGCATAACAATCCATGCGTTCCTTTCCAGCAGGGCGCAAGAAAGTAGTGCCAAAAAATATCCCTATTAACTAACGCCCCATCGCGCAAATCAAACAAGACCAATGGATCAGAAGTTCAGCATTTTTGCTTTTATTACTTACTTAACCTTTTCAAAGCGGCAACCGGTCTTACTAGTGACTAAACGCACTGTTCCTGCAGTTCACACGCAATCCTCGTATTCCTACCACCCTTCAGTATTGGATGGCTACGGGGGGTAATTACACCATTGGTGGATTTTTTATTTGTCTATTTCATTCTTAAAAGACCAGTCCAAGGAAAAGGGTTTAAGACTGCGTGGATCCGAGTTATTACAGTTTTCAGATTCTCGCGTGATGGTCTTGAGAAAAAGAACGGCCACGTAGTGCAAGTGTGATGTGCTACTGAAACGGTAGATAAAAATTTGTAGCACGAAAAGATGGGGGTCTAAGAGTTTCCTTTCAAGAAGAGAGGTTCCTTCCTTTTTCTTTAAAAAAAAGAAAAAGAAAAGGATTGAAGCGTTGGTAATTGCATATTATTTTCCTTGGGACCGAAGGAAAATTTCACACACTCGTATAATCTCCCCATTCGAAATCAGCAGACGTTTACTGCATAAAATTATTCTCCTGGCTCGTTTTAATGTCTTATTGATTTCTCATTGATATTTTACTTTTGAATTCTTGAAACAGATTTTCGAAATGAGGAACGCATTTATACAGAAGAGATATGCATTCGCAGAAACGCTAATGCACGAAGGATCAATGATAATTTTGTATCGTTACAGTTTGGTGTAACGTAGCAAATTTGCAAACTATTTCATATAGGTTATTGCTTTAAAATGTGGAGAATAATACATCGTTTAGTTGTGGAACAGAACTATAAAACTTCCATTTATTTCTCTATTGATTAGTAGTTACAATAGTTACATATTGTTATATATTTGAAACATTTTCTGAAATGATTATTTTCCCTGAGAATGATTTAACACTCAAATGACAATGTATTTCATTAGTAATGACTATGTTTTTCATGGGTACTTAAAATTTATATTTAAATTGGGCATTTTGATACATGTATAAACATAGGCTTGTCTCTTTTGGCTATTGTTAAAAAAACGATACTATTTCAGGCAGCTTGTTTTGAAATTCAAACAAAATAATTCTGATTTATAATCGAAATAGAAAAACTCATTGGTTTAAAATGAAGATAACAAACTAATAATGGTATCTTTCAATGGGCTAAATTCATGTGACGTCATAGTCACATGATAAATGATATAACGATTTCCTAACCAATTAGTGCATACATGCATGTGGCGTCATGTGACTTAGTATTTAAACGTAATTATATTTTAATAAATGTATTTTTCTAGTTTTAGAACTACTTATTAAATGAGTTAACAAGTGTTCCCTTTGATTATTTTTGGAGCATCAGCAGGCTAAATTTGTGCGACGTCACAGTAACATGATAACGGCAATTTATGTTTTTCCAGCCAAACAGTACGTAAATTCATGTAATATGTAATCACATGATAAATGCAATCATGTGTTTCCAGCCAATCAGTTCAAGCGTTTTACTGATGACAACTTTTTCTTTTTGGAGAAACTTTCTTTTAAAAGTATCAATAATTAATAACACAAGTATTCAAAATGTACTTGATTTAAAAAACAAGCTAAATATAAGATATTTTTAAATTTTTAAAAGTGTTTTGAAGAATCTTAATACTTGAATATTTTAACCCAGTTATAAAACTTGAAATTTTACCTAAATTTTACATGTAGAAAAACAAGTACAAGTTTAATGTGAGTTTTTAATTCAATGGTGAACAAGTGATTATCTTTATCATGTGATCATTCAGAATTATTTTAAATCAAAATGAGAAAACTCATTGGTTTAAAATGGTATTAAAAGATAAAAAACATTTCAATCGGTTAAATTCACATGACATCATATTCACATAACAGCAATCACGTGTTTCTCCCCAATCAGTGCATAAAATCATGCGACGTCATTGTCATGTGATAAATGCAATTTTGTTTCCAGCTAATCATTTCATTTGCTTCACTGTTGCAAACTTTTGGTTTTTGGAGAAACCTTTCTTTTTTACAACAAGTACGTCTAATGTCAATTTGAATTCAACTTGATTGAATGTGATTTTCTGTATCAAGTGATCATCATATATTATTTTGAATCGAACATAATAATTTCTGAAGACAGTAACGCGTGACGTCAATAAGAAAGAAATTGTATTATGCTAAGCATAAAGATATAGTAGTTTCAATAAAATGCCTTTTAATTACAATTCATTGAAACAATTTTTTTTGGAATTCCTATTTCGAATATCTAGAATTTAAGAAGAGTGACCATTAGTAAGTAATACTTAAAGAGAACGTAGAATTTTAAAAAGACATCACAGTGACACAAAGTGAAAAAAAGTCCATTAAAAAGCCACAAACTTAATGACAATTAATCGATATTTAATGCACCACGTGATGGGGGAAGGAGAAATTTTTTTCACAGTAAAAAATACATAAAAATTATTGAAATGAGAAAAAAAAAAAAGTGCTAATAACAGATATTTAAAAAATAAAAATCACTAAGAGAACCGGTTGATGTCTTGAAATAAAATTCTTGTCAAAAGCCAATAAAAATGTGACGTAACTGAAATTTATCGGAAAGTGGCCTGGATGTGCAATAAAACTAAATTCTAAGAAAAATAATGAGAGGGAGTGAGAGAAAACGTCAGAGCAAATGCAATGAATAGCATTCGAGGATTCTAGAAAGGTAAAAAGGAAGGTTTATAACGTTTCTTTACTTTTTTTTAATTAACTTTTATCTAGAATGAAAGGCTTAGAAAAAAATCTCTGTATGCTAAATTTAGAGGCGATGGGCTTAAAAAGCTTCTCAAATGGTTTCCGTTAATTTTAACTATTTTTTGTTTTTACTAAATTAGAATTTCACCCCCCCCCCCCCTTCATCTTTTGAATATTCTCGGTTACTGCAGTTCTTTTAATGGTTTTCGATAAAAACAAATACAAATCTGAAAGTGTTTAGTGTTTCACTAAATATTAAACACGTCAATTGATCATTACTTTAAAGGAAAAAAACACTTTGAAAGTTAGGTTGGCTTCTTATTAATAAACATCAGTGAAAGCATGCTAGTTTTTGAAGTAATCTTTGAAAAGAAAAGTTTCAGACTTTTTTATTTTAAATATTTTTTTTTTCCTTTAGTGCTTTTTATTAGTATGTTCAGTGAGGAACATAGAAAATTAATTAATTTTTCAGTTTCTTGTTTGAATATGCGCATGCAAATATATATATATATTAATCAACCTGATTTGGATGCAATTAATCATCATTAAAAACTTAATACATTAATCGAAATATTCAGCAGAAAATTATCAATAAATTGTTTTTTTTTCTTTTATATATATATATATATATCAGCAGCCCCCACAGAAATTTTTTGGGAGGGGGGGGTCCCGGGGTCGAAATTTCACCAATCTTGCATCAGGCTCCTTTTGATTTTGTCGATTTTTGCGAACAAAACACAATAAAAAACTAATTATTTAATAAATAATTAGCATTAATTAATAAAATTAATCATTAATAACAAATACTTAATTAAATTTTACGTACTATATACTTAGAATTATAATCAATCAGAAAAAAATCAAGGGCTTTGGGGAGGGGTCCGGACCCCCAGGACCCCCCTTGTGTGCGCGACTCTGATAAATATATATATACATATATATATAACTATAATTATCAGAGCTTTTCAATGACCATAATTCAAAATTAAGCTTCCACATTGTTTAAAATCATAACTTTAAAATTTAATGTATATAATATTTAAGATACGTTGTATTTTCAGGCAATATTATATATAATTTCACATTTTTATAATTGAAATTATTTATTAACACTTTCAGAGTACTTTCTTAAAAATAGCGTACTAAAACAATATAAATATTTTTGTAGACACATATACCAATAAATATTAATACTTAACTACACACACACACACAAAGCAATATTTAAAATAGATTACCTGAATCTTACAATAATCACATTTATATAAGTGAAGTTTTAGCAATCTTAAAAGAGAAAAAGTACTAAACTTATATCGATAAAAGTATTACTAAAATATACACACCTTTATCTAGGGAATGTACTAAAATTTTAATGTTTTATTAAAATGTAAAAATTTTACAGCGGATCGAATATTATAAGAAATGCGACATGTTTTGGAGGATATTATTGAAATAACATGCCATGACACAAAAATATTCATACAGTAAGAAATATTTTAGCACATTTTCTCCACAAAAATAATATAAATACCAGGTTTCAAAAAGTGTTGTTGTTGTTGTTTCTTACTCCAGATGGTGTAGTTAGCTACACCACCTCCATAAAATAGGGTGGCCGAGGTAGCCGAGTAGTATAGGTATCGGATCGTGGCTGGCTTTGTCACGAGTTCGAGCCCAGTACCACTAAAGATCCGCCGTGTAGGGCAGCGATGCACGCTAAATCTGTCGAGAGCTGAAACATCCTCCTGTTGGTGTGGTGTGGTAGTTAGGAGAGGGGGTGCCAGCTCAGGTGTCGTCCACGTCACTTGACCATGGTTCAAAATTACGTGGTTCGTCACCAAAAGCCCTCGTGTATCTGAACAATGTGACGTTAATATTCACTCACTCCATAAAATAGGATTTCCTAATACCTCGTCATTAGTAAAGTCTAAACAAAAAACAATATGACTGGAGGAGGTTCAAAAGGTTTTACGTAAGTATATTTGGAGTTATCAGACTGGCCATGATGGATTTTGAACAATTTAAATGCCTTTTCTGGGAGATAAAATATTCTCACTTCAGGTTTTCCTAATTTTCTGCAATTCATTGAATTTCGGCCTCTATGTGACGCAGAAACAAAATAATATGGTTTATAAAGCCACACACACAAAAGATAGCTCACAATTCAACAAAATAAAAATAAATGTGTGTCTTGATTTAAATTGGTCGATTCAACGTGTTCGGATACCTTATTTTTGTTTATTTATTTTTTTTTTTTGCATATAACAATTACAGTGACATTTAAAAAAATACGTTTATACTATTAATTAACGATAAAATGATTTTAATATAAGAACAATACGTCTTTATCAAATTCTCAAGACAAAACAATACCATTCTAACAAAAAAATTTTTAAAAAAATCACAACATTTCCCAATTAGAAAAAGGCCTCTAGATTAAATTTAACTTATGGCTTATATCATCTAATATGGCAACTGATTTTGATACAGAAAAAAAAAATTAATCGAGACACACCGTGGCTGAGTCTTATAATTTATAGAATCAGATATCTGTCTTCTAAGTAACAAAAATAGACCAAAATTCTCCCTGCTCTCATTATGAACAAGGTTTCCGTACATAGGTTGTTTTTAGAACTGAAATAGTATGCTATTCAGTAATAAATAAATGTTTTTTATGCCAAGCGTCGTCTACAGTAAAATGTTTATTAGGCGCTGAGTTCAAACACGTTTACACGACATCGTTACTTCTCTTTCCACCCCCTTGTTTTTGCTCACAAATGAACGACCCCGAAAAAAATTATTAGATATAAATAATCAGAGAAAAAAAATAAAGATATTTCATTTTTAGATAACTTAATTACAACATAAATTAAATCCTAATTTAGACTTTAAATAATATAATCTCTAAGCTTTTAATTTTTATTTTCCTGTTTTATTTTTTTTTATTCATAAAAGCACAAGAGTGAATAGAATAGAAAAAAAATATGTATTAAATGACCCATTTTAAAATAATTTAATATTTGAAATTACTTTTGCGATGAGAAAAAAATAAAATATATTCTGAGTTTTTCATTTATCTTTTTTTTATACTTATAAACGTATCACTTCAGAAAAGAAAAAGTATTTGCGTACATGTATTTAATAAGAGAAATAAATAAAATGTAAAATTATAGCAGTTATATAACGGGAAATAAAAAAAATAAACTCGTTCAGTTTTTTAACTGTTTATCTTTCTTTTTTTAGGTATAAAAAAAAGACATCATAAATACAGAAAAATATTAGCATAAAAGATTTAGTTTAGAAAATATTAAATAACCCCTAAGGGACTTCAATTATCCTTTGTAGCAGGAGAAATAAAAATAACTCCGAAATTTGCGTTTTCTTTTTTTCAACTTGTTTTAAATTATACTCGATAGTTTCTCTTTTTCTTTTTTTTTAGGAATAACTTGCATTTAAATCTAGTCGAATTGTGAGTCACAGAATTACGCCACTGCAATTAGATGTTTAAAAACTTGTTAATAGAGTTTCGGAATTTGGAATCCCGCCATGAAAACCGACTGGAAATTGAATCACCTCATCAAATACGATGAATACTTTTGTTATCATTAAACAAATTTCCACGCAACACAGTCGTCTGAATATTAAATGACGGTCCGTACGGAATTCTTCGGTTGACTGATGAAAGCAGTTCTTTCATAATGGGTTTCTAAATAATCTGACCTAACATCCTTGCAATAGAAAGATGAAAATATGAAGGGGAAAAAAAGGGTTTTTTCCTCCTTTCCTAAGTTAGCAAAAGTATTGGCATAGAGTAAAAATTAAAACAAAGATAACCATTTTGAGGATTAATTTATATATTTGAAGAAAATGACGTATTAGGTACCGTATATTTCCGTGTATAAAAGTCGAGATTTTTTGGAACTTTTTTAAAGCGAAAGTAAAGGGGTCGGCTTGTATAAGGAGAGGATAATCTAGCAAAAACTCCCTCTCAAGGAAAGATGATTTTTTTTTAAACATTTTACGTTAGCCATGCAAAAGCGATTTTAATCTCTTAACTCTTTGGTTTTTCTGAAAGGAACTTCTATTGAAAAAAAAAGTAACAAATAATTTTAAGTCACAATCAGAATCCGAGTTTCCAAATAATTCATGTAGTCCACATTCACTTATTGGGGTGTCCAAAAGCATATGATCATCATGCAGCGAGTTTTTCCTCCATGTTATGAAACATAGGTCGACGATCACGTGCCGGATACGAATTTTTTCCCCCACTTATTTTTCAAACAAAAAAAAAAATGGCATAGAAAGAATGATGGACAAATATCAAACAAGAAAATAAATGAATAAAAAAATGTGTTAGTTCTTTGGATAGGGTTTTTGATCCGAAAATATTCCAACCGTTTTTACTCCTCAGCAACAATTTCACTTTCATGGTAAAATTTTTGAAAATTAGAGGAAATTTTTCAAGAAAGATTATTCTCTCGGCTTATACAGGTATCAGCTTATATTCAAAATTATACAGTACGTAAAAATTATAGTTTGAAAAATGATGCATTACGTGCACTCACATAAATCTTTATATAAAAAATGTGTACATAAAACATTTTTAGGAAGAAGAGAAGGATACATTATGTAAAAAAATGTATTTCAGTTAAATTAATTACGATCATGCGAAGTATAACATTACTCGAAATAGTATTACTTAGTATTCGATATTTTTTGTTACTCCACGTACATAATAGAAAAGATAAAGCAAATATTTAGTTAAGAATTGTTCACTAACCAAAACTAGTTTATTAAACTTGCAAAAGCATTATGATCTGAAACTATAAAGCTAATTCAAATTCTTCCTACCTCAAGAACATACCACAGCACCTAGGCACGAACAAATATCCAAGAGCGGAAGGAAAAGAAATTATGAACTAACGTAGCTTTTATAATAATCATAATTCACATTTAAGTCACGATTCTGGGAGACAAAGGCAGGGAAGGAACTCTTATATTTTTAGAAAGTCGATTCACAGAAAATTTTAAATTATTCTGAAACCAATTTAGGAAATAAAATGTACCATCTAATGTTCCTCGTGGGTTTACGAAGTAAAAATAAAAAAAATGAAGGAAAAAAAATCTCAATAAAACAAAAAAGAAAAAAAAAGTAACAAGAAAAAAAAGAACACTGTTGGGAGAGAAAAAAAAATGTGAAATTGGAATTCGTTCAACTTGGAAGAAATGGTCTTTTCGTTTTCTAATGTGGCTACGGACGCCATTTCGCCATCCAATTCAATACTACAGTACGATTTTTTTAAGACTTTTTAGTTTGTACAGTTTTCTTATACCTTCTTTTTTTCATTCATTCTATTTCTTTTAACTTCTTTATATATATTTCTTTTCTTTTTTTAGATGAAGAGAGGGGGGGGGGGGCCCAGCCACTTATATATTTTTTTCCGAGGTTTTGACTCTTTTATTTTCGTATACCTGTTCGATTTCATAAGTTTTTTTTTGTTGTTGTTGTTGTTGTTGTTACTGTAAAAGAAATTGACAAAGATGAAATATCGAAAAATTTCCTGCCATCAGAAATGACAAATATATATGTATTGTTAAAAAAAATTAAGACACACAGATACTGAAATTACAAAAAATAAGAAATCTTGGGACATCCCATATTTTTCAACTCCCCTTGGACTCTAGAATGGCAATGGGAATTCATATAATGTCAAATATAATTTCTCTTGAGAGAGTTTGAGGAGGATTATTGAAAGTGACATGAGAGGTGAACCAAGCACTTTTGGTGTAGACGGACAGTCACTTTGAAATGGTCCAACCTAATAATATTTCACATAGTCGTCTAGGACTTAGTCTAACTTTCCACTCTTTGTACTAGACACCTTCAGAGACTTACTCGGTAAATTACATTTTAAGAAATTTCGAAAAGATATTTTCTCAGACTTTGGTCTCTAATATTATTTAAGAAGTGAAGATAACCAATTTTGTTTTTACATCGCTCGGGAAATGGAATTTTTCTTGCCTAAAACGATGTTATTTCAGCATTAAAGCAATTTTTATTATGAAAGTATGGAATTAATAAGTACCATAAAGCAGTCTGGACATAACGTTAAATTTCTCTTTTCTTTTAATGTGCACCGTGAATTTATCACACATTTTAAGCAAAGAGAGACTTTGCTTGTAGTATAAATATTTTTGATGGGATTCGGTAGTTAAAAAATAATATTGAATTTAAAATATTAGATCGTAAGAGGAAATTTTAAAGTTTTCAAATTTCTAAATTTTAATATAATTTCCTACGGTAGCGCACACAAAAATTTTCAAGGGGGGGTGTCCAGGGTCGAAAGTCCACCGTTTTGGTATCATGCTCCAATACGCCGCCCAACATATTCTTTTGATTTTATCAATTTTTATGAACAAAAACAATGCAAAATTAATTATATAATAAATAATTAGCATTAATTAATACAATTAATTATCAATAACAAATATATAATTAAATTTTACGTTATATATGCACAGCATTATAACCAATTGAAAAAAAAATCAAGGGCTATGGGGGGGGGGGGCGGGGGCCCTGGGGCCCTTTTGTGGGCCCCTGATTTCCTATCATTACTAATATCAACAATTAAGGGGAGGGGAAATGATATTAAATACGTTTTAGCACATTTCCATCAATGGTAACACTGTTAGAGTATTAGCAAAGCTATTGCCAAAGGAGCTAGTAGGAGGAGCCAAAGGAGCTTCAAGGTCAAATGTAGAGTGACTGAAAATGGGAGTGTGTGTGTTTGTAATTGACGTCGCACTATTAACCAACCCGAGGACTATTGGCAATGAACCTTATAATTTTAAACTTTGGTCAAATGACAAGAAGGACACCTGACATGACTCCCCTCTCCTAACCACCTCACCAACAAGAGGATATTGAACTTTGAGATTTAAAATGCATCGGCCCCTCTACACGGCGGGTCTTCAGTGGAACCATTAAAGCTCGCGACATTCCGACCACCAGTTCGTCACCATAACCACTAAGTTACATCAGCCACAGGTCAAATGAAGAAGACTTACTTCCATCGCCAAACTTGCATTCCAAACAACGTGAAAACTTTCAAGTTCAACCCCATTTAATATGTACTCAGAAAAGTCTTTGTTGATTGCTTGCTTGATTGATTGATTGGTTGGTTGAATCTTAAAGTCGCACTGTTCAGGCTACACGAGGTCTTTTGGCGACGGACCACGTAATTTTGAATCATGGCCAAGTGACGTGGACGACACCTGAGCTGGCACCCTCTCTCCTAACTACCACACCACACCTACGGGAGGGCGTTTCAGCTCTCGACAGATTTAACGTGCATCGCTGCCCTACATGGCGGGTCTTTAGTGGTACTAGGCTCGAACTCGTGAAAAGGCAAGCCACAATCCGATTCCCTATACCACTCGACTACTGCAGCCACAAAGTCTTTGTTGAAACCAAGACTCAAATTCAGAGCTCAACTTTAAAATACTAGCCTTGCGACTTGGTTATCGCAGCTTGTTACAGTATGAACTTTAAGTTTACAACAAGCTTGTAAAATCTTATGACAATTTAAGGACTTCTGAAAACTTTAATTAGTTTCAAATTATGGTATTAGCTATCTCTTAGTTCTTCATACAAATAAACATCTAAATTTTTTTAACTGTAGCAATTGCATTAAATTAGATTTAAAAAAATATACATTTTTTAATGCAAACGAACTTTATGCTGCTTATCAAAAATTGTATAAATATAAGCGATTTGTTTTTAATTATTAAACTAAAATTGTACCAAAATAAAGAAACATTATTTCCTTTGCCATAGTCGAAACTAACACCTTCAGAAAAAGCAGCAAATTAAGGTACAAAGAAAAAAAAACAGAAATGGTGCAATTCGTGTTGTCCTGCTTCGCGTGAGTAGGTCTCGATTAGATATAATTACTGTCATTTGCACTTAATCATTGAGATATCTAATAGAAGACGAGAGACATTCAAATCACAGCGAAGGTATTCATTACGTGGTGATGGTCTGAAGGATTAACTAGCTTCACGTCCAGAATTAAACAATTCCGGATTTCTAGATTCTGGAGCAGTTAAGATGTTGGAATATTTACTTCCTACAAATGCTTGGTCAGTGATGATCAAACAGATAATGTCTTTTACTTGCTTAGTACATTTTGAATAAGAATTTATCAGAAGTTTTTCTAAATAAACTGAGAATATATATATATATATATATATATATATTTGAAAAAATTATTCAGAACGTTTTCTATATAATTTAATTTTATAAGATATAAGTTTAAAATAAAATACTTTAAAAAAAAGTGCTGCTAATATTCAAACAGAAAAGAAAGAGTTTCACCCATGAAAACTTAATCGTATCATTAATAAAAATGAAAAAAAAAGAGGAAAAAAATTAGCTTTGAAATGGAATTTTTTTTCTTTGTTGAAAGAACACTTTTAAATGTTATATATATATTAGAAGGTTGAATTTTCGATTTCCAGTTTTTATTTTACATGTAAGTTTTATACTAATTTTTTCTATATAAAAATTTTATTATTCCTCTCCTTGAGAGATTCATTATTGTTCTCTTTTCTTAATTTCATTTTAATACATTATTAGGTTTTTCTTCCATGTGTTGTATTAGGCTTAACTTTTCAACTTGGGTGTTTCTCCCCCCCCCTGTTATGTCGAAAATTTCTGCTATACGGGGAAGGTTGGATCCATAAAGCATTGCTTAGCCCTAATTCGCTGGCCTAATTCAGCGACAGCTTTAGAAATCATAATAGGTCTCCAGTTTAGTCCAAAGACTTTTTGTACCTACATTTGTTGTGTCTGGTGAATTCCAATTTCTTTCTGCTTTAGCAATGTAGATTATAGATATACTTTTTTATTAATTTATTCTCTTATATATTTATATATATATATATATATATATTAAATGAATTATCAAAGTGCTCAAACTCTCATGAAAGTTTCTCTACTACATAAAAAATATTTTTTTAAATCTTTTTGTGGTTGTCAAGAAAAATGAATAACTCAATGAGTATTTCGAATAGAAAAAAAATGATTTTAAGAGGGAAAAAAATATAATATAATCCGAATGAACAATTGTTTAAAAAAAGTGCAAAGTCCCTGAACACACACACACACACAAAGACACCAGATGACTTTAAAAAGTTCAATTTGAATTATTTTCACGACTGTAAGTAGATAAAAAGTATTTTCTAAAATGAAAATAAGTAATATACTTGTTTCTCCCACACCCTTTTAATATTATAATTTTTGCAATAAATTTTATTAATTGCTATAATACTGTACTACATCAAATATTTTATTCGATTGGTAATATTTTTTTTTAAATTCTGCGAAAAACAATGAAAAACAAAATTCAAAAAAGGGGGAAAAATAAATAAATAAAATAAGTGACTCAGATTTTAAAATGTTACTAGTGAGATTTAAGAAAAGCCTATAAGAGAGCATCAAAACATACATTCAATTAAATCTGAAACTTCTAACATTCAATTGTTGCCTCAACTGACTCTAGTAGAATAAGAAAATTAACATTAACATGGGCTATAAATAGAATTGTTTTGAATAATCCCATACACGCTCCGCTACCACCACACAATTTATTCCTTTTCACCTTCAATTGCTTTAAAAGGCAAGGGGACTTACACCCAAATACAGCACACAAAGATATCTCCTACACGAGGCACAACTACCTACCTACACAACAAAACACCAAACATCACGACTGGGCCCTCATAATGATATCGTTTTCTTGGGATATCGAAACGAACGGACCCTGTCTAAACGTCCGGCTGGCTATCCGGGAGGACTCAGGAGTAAAGTCCGGAAATTGTGTTTGTGGGATTCCCACAAAGAAGGGGGCAGGAAAGAAGTTAAAGAAATCGAGGATATCAGGAACGGTGCCAAGTGACGCTTTGTGTTGTTGTATCATTCGTTTCATTCACAGTATTTTTGTTTCGATCGTTCACATTCAACGTTGGGAATGGCACCCAGTAACCGACCTCGAAAAGTAGTTACTGGTGAATGTTTCATCTACCCGTATTTACGTCACGGAAGGAAACAGTCTGCATCAGCAGGGTGGGATAACCTGGAATGTTTGTGTGGTATTTTTGGAGGGTGTACTGACTGATTCGGTCTCTCCTGTGGGTGCTTTCTAGCTTTTCACCTGATATGCTCATTAAAAACATTTGCTTTTTTTCTTTTCGTTTGCAACACCGGAAGATAAATTGTTTGCTTTTATTTTCTGTGTCGTTTTCGGAGGTATATTTTGGGTTCAATACAAATATAAATATGTGCAATTAACATTCCTGGAGGGGACGGAATAACTGAAAAGTAGTTTTCTTTGTTCTTAATTGCATTCTTGAATTTTTTTCCTTTTGTTTCATATTCGTTAATTAAATTTGTGTTATCAACCTCATTAGCGAGAAATTATTACACCCAGTGAGAGTTTCTAACAATTTTATTTCATATTTTTAGTATTTAGAATCAATCAGGTTTAACATTTTATCACCTTGCTGAAGACCATAATATTTAAGCTAATTTTTCTTTGTAATCATCCATATTATCTTTAATAAAATAATTTATAAATTACTGTATTTATTTGAATCTAAGACATCATTGAATCTGAGCAGCACCTCAAATTCTCAACACGTTTTTGTAAATGGTTTACTCATGGTTTATCGATATGTGATATTTACGATATAAAAAAAATTTAAATGAGAGCTAATAAAAAGTGTGAATAATGTATTTATTTTACCAATATTAAAAACTTTTAAACACATACAAGAGTATGTACTTGTTCTAACCATCAGTATCATGTTCAATTAATCGAATTTGTTCCGCCTTCGATTCTAAGCCGCACGTAGTTCTTAGTAGCTCTAACACTGGAAAAAAAGAGTGTGGCTTAGATTCGAATAAATACGGTACTATTTTTGTTTCTTCCGAATATGAATGTGTATATTTCTTTAAAATCAATAAGTTATATGTTCCACAATTTCATTTGTACTTAGCAACATCATGGTTTCTTATAGACTCCTCCTCTGCACATAAAATTTAAAGACTTTATACACTTTATATAACAAAAAACTGTCTGGATACTTAACAAACTGCAAACCCAGGTTTGGGGGGCGCCAAGCCGGATCTTACAAAGGGTACATACTTGGCGTCAGTCAGGCTTTGGGCCCCCTAGAATCCTGTACCCCCCCCGGATGTGGGGGTTGCAGGGTTGTACGTTACGCCACTGTAGACCATAATTTATATATTTATCAAATGTTCTCGAGATGAAACACGAGGATTAATGGCAACACACATCGTTATTTTGACAAGGGTGAAATTTGATCTGGGACCCTATTCATATCATGATCTGGGATCCAATTCATATTCAAATATGCTACGTTAAAGTGAGGATTCTAAGCCATGATAAATCTAGTGTGCATCAGTCCTGATACATAAAGATCTTCGGATGGATGAGATGCGAACTCATGACCCATCAATTTTGGATCTACCAAGAAGGGCTACGACGGTCCCAAGTGGTTCTTGACAGACTACAAAAGAGCCTATTCAAAACCAAATAAAAATAGGTCTGCACATCCAATACACAGGTATTTTCAAAAAATAACTTCATAAAAAGAGATACAATCTTATTTCTCTCTCGTTTCTCTAAAAAAAAAAATCAAAGTGAATCTATCTCTTTTCATACATACTGCACCAAAACCATCATAACTGAACAGATAACTACATCAAATGAGTCACTCCAGGCAGTATGACATCAGTCACAACAGTAACTGTAAGTAAAGTTGCAAATAAAACCTAATTTATAGCTCGTTTGCACTCACCTTCACCCGTTATTTAGTTGCTGATAGTAGAGGAAAGAAATAAAGAAAAACTGTGTGTAGAAAGAAGGTTGTTGCTCTTCTGAAGATCCTCCAGAATTAGAATTCGTACTCCTCGGGCAGTTTTTCTTTTCTTTTAGACCGTGTGAGGGGGGCTTATTGTGATTTTCCAGCAGACAGAAATAGAATTTTTTGGCAGAACTAGTTTTCGGAACGAGCGTGCTCTTGACGTGCATTTTGTTCCCGCTCTTCACTTTTTTTTCCGCACAACCATCTCCAATTTTTTTTTCGCAGCTTTCTTCCACATATTTTTTTTTCCTTCTGCATATATCTTCTCCCTCTGGTAAATTATCTGTTCCAACAATGTCCCGACGCGTGTAGAGCATTCGATTATATATCCCATTTTCCGCCAAAGAAATGGAATTCCACGTTCCGGAATTCTTGGTGGACGAAAAAGACAATTCCGAAAAAGAATAAGTTAGCGACTCTAAATGGCGGAAAATTGAAAGACGATGGCGAGAAATATTTTTGGAACTTTTTTTTTCTCTCTCTCAATGTTGTACGATTTTCATCGCTTTCTTCATCTACTGCGATTATTTACTGTTCCGATGATGCCGTGAAAGAAATATTTTTTAATAAAGCAAGTTCTTTTACAGAAGGTGTACAGTACAGCGTGAGAAGAGTAAATACAATAGAATGCAGTATATCACAGATATTAAATTCTTTACTTATCTAAAAGAAAAGAAGAAGTTCCAAATTTGGAATGGTTTTCCGTTAATTTATATCCTTGTTTTCAACTTAGTTATAGATTTATTTTAAGTATTAATTGAATATTTTATATAGAATTATTGTTGTGCAATAGGGAAAGTTTCCACTTTTATATAAGTATATTGATGTAATCAGTAGCGC
>BMAV01008890.1:173565-184124 GCA_019973955.1 Trichonephila inaurata madagascariensis | reverse complement strand
ACTTGCTCTTAACTTAAAATTGTTCAATTACTTATAAAATACATTGGGAAGTACTGATACATTTATAAGTGTATTATATTAGTATAAACGTGTATTTTATTTTTTTACTATGCAGAATGTATTTTGTTTGTTTACTTTCAGCAAACTAATAATTTTTTAAAATAATCTTTTGTTTTCGACTTTTTAATATCTTCGCGCCCCCCTTGTAGAGTTATCACGCCCCCCTAGGGGGACGCGCCCCACAGTTTGAGAAACGCTGCTCTATATACAAAAAAAAAGTGTTTCGTGATGATGTAGTAAATTTATTTATTTATCTCAAACACAAGAAAAATAATAAAAGGGCACTAAATTCTGCCGAATATTATGGTTACAACTTACTGCAGCGTGAAATTTTATCCAGTATTAAGAAAGGCGAAACTGTATGTAACCAAGGATCACATAGGTCACTATAGGGGACTTGGATATGACATTTGTGCTGAAACATATGCTATTCCCAGTAATATATGCATTTGTCATGAATATTAATAAATCACAGGGTAGAGTTTTGGAAAAATCGGAAAAAAACAAAATTTACTCATGGACAATTCTATGTGGCTCTGTAAAGGTGCAAAAGCAAAGACGGAATAAAAATTCAGCGCAATTTAGAGGAAAATATGATTGGGAACATTGTTTTTGAGGAGGTACAAAATTGTACAAACTAAACTAAAAAGATGAAAACTTAATTTTTTCCCCTGTTCCCAATATATTGGAAAACAACAAAATAATACATATAAATTACGGGTTTACAATTTGAGCAATGAGTACGAACAGTTGTATAATTTGTACAATAGAATTGTACGGTACAATTATTCGAATAGGTATAAATTTAAGAATACTATTGTTTCAATAACTGACTTTTTTTCTTCGTTTGTCAACGGGGATTTCACTTAGAATTATAGCTTACTATTCGATAGTTTGACAAAGCTAGGTCATCTTGAAGAAATCGCTTTGATTTATATATATAAAATGTTTTTAAGTATAGAGTTGCTATGATTTATAAGTTTTAGGTGAACTAATTTGATATCGATATGCTGCAGCTTTTTGTATCTAATATCTTTGCAGTATACTTACAATTATTTAAAAAATTGATCTCGTACTTTTTTAATAATTTCTCAAGGCAATTATATTTTTTCAATTCACTCGTGTGAAGAATGGGTATACAAACTAGTATGTAATAAAAAATATACTAATTCTTCGCACACTTTAAAACTTCAAGCAGTTCATGATGGAAAATGCACGAAATATCATAAGCTAGAGACAACATCATAATAGCATAAGACTAATAAAAACATCAATATTATGAACGCAATTTCAGTATTTTCAATTTATAAAGTAGCATGATTATTAATACAATTATCTATTTCTTCTTTAAAATCTGGGGTAAGAATAATTCATCGGTTACGATAAAACCCTTTCAACACAGAAATGGCTCCCATTAAGTTTAAGCAAATTAAGGGCTTAAATGAAGTTCATAATTTGAAAAGGAAGCTCAAATTGTTATTTGTTTCAAATAATCTAATTACGATTCGAAAAAAGAAAAAACCCATGTATGTTTTGATTTCGTTTCTTACGCTTAGTTTATCAAAAGAATTTAAAAAATTATTTCACTCAGCGAACGAATAGTTTTGACAAATAATTACGATTAATTAATTCGCCGTGGATTTATTCCGACTAAGCACGCATTGTGTTTTAATGATTTTGGAATGAAAAGCTTTTCAAATTCACTGTGTTGTATAAAATTAATTTCAAACTATTCTGAAATTGGAAATTAAGCATAAAATGAGGCGAAGAGGAACTTTGAAAAAGTATCAAACTATGCTCTGGAAATAAATGCTTGACATGTATGTCTCCTGATAAAAGAATACATATATTTGTTTTGTGTATGTGTGTTCAAACGAACTCAAGCATTTTATGTTTTTAAATCAAATATAACATATGGCAACATTGCTGATAAATTATTCAGAGTACAACAAAGAGGTTTTTTTAAACTTGGGAAATCTCTTTGACCAGATCAATTCAATAAAATGTGTCATGAATTGATGTAATATTAAATGCGCTTATAAATATTTTGCTTTAAAAATAATACTTCTCCTAAGAGATTTTGGGTTAAAATAAAGTATAAGTTCACTTGCCAAGTTATGTGATTTTTTTTTATTCGAAAACGATCTTTTTTTTGCTAGTCCTTTCCTCTTGGCATTCTTCTTCAAAAGTCGCCAAAAAATTGCCAAAAATGTCAATTTGCAAACTATATATCATTTTAATCAGTTAGTGTTAAGATAAAATCAATATATTGAATAATGCTATTTTTTTTCTACTTTTGGAATCCAAATTTATATTTTGGTAAGTATCAAAAAGAAATGGTATAATATTGGAATAAATTATACAAATTTTTAACACTATTTTGAGATTAAGATATCTGCTAGTTCTTTTTTAACTAAGCTTTCTTCTAGGTAATGCTATTAAAGGTTTTAATATCTCAAGAAGTCTGAGATTTTTTTGTTTTTCATTAACTAATTGTTTGCCTTTCATTGAAATTATTCGTTCAACATTAAAATTAAATCAACATTTTAATATTTTCAAAATTATGAGCAATTAACCATTATCATGCTGTAAGACAAATTAAACCGTAACTATGAAATTTCCTTAAAAACATTAACCACTTCCACTCGGCGTTATGTTAACATTCCACATTCCATAAAATATTATATATACACAAGAAGCACATTACTCAAAGAAGTTACTACCTCTCACCAGAAAAAAGAACAAGTAATATTCTCGATATAAATAACCTCAAATAACTATTATGTTTTCTTCATTATAGTTTTACTGCATCATAAGAGTAAGCAGAAGACAGTTTCTACCAAAACATAAACAGAATACTTCGACCAATAAAAGAAATAAGAACTCTTAAAATATCTCCCATGTTACTTTCGCCATTTTATTTTTCTGACAATCTAAAAATGGCGTATTATCTACAAATATTACTCCAGAAATTGGTAGTTCTTTCAGGTTTAAAAGAATAATTAAAAGTAATTCAAGAAAATGAATGGAGCACAATCCATTCTTGCACTTAATCTTGTTTTTTTTTTTTTTTTTTTTTTTTTGAGGAAACTGGCTTTTACATATGAAATGCAAAGAAGAATTTAAAGTTCAGGTAACGAATAACTTTATTAAAACATTCCCAAACGATTACTAATGCATCTTACCATCTAATTATGTAGATTATCATCACTTTTTTTTTGTACTAATTCCTGACATTTAATCAGTTATGTATTAAAACACGAAATCACAACATCGATTCAAAAATTTTAAGCAGAAGAGTTTCGTTTGCAAATTTCCTTTCTTCGTCGTTCTCTCAATATAAAAAAAAATATCCAACAATGAAATCAAAGTTGCAATGTAAATTAAAAATTAAGCAATGAAACATTCCAAAAATGCACACAAATTCCATTTGGAATAATTGATGACCATTTTGGAATAATTGATGGTTTTCTTCTACTAAAATATACCTGCCACAAAATATGAAATTCCAGCATCTGTCGCTATTGCAAAATTAGATACACAATGTTCCCTCTTCAAATATAAAAACATTCAAACTGTAATCGCATTATACCACAATGCAATAGCTTCTCATTCAAATCGAATTAAAACCTATAAATCACCCTGGGACGAATATGCAAAACAATTAAGTTTTAATACTGATCTATTATACCTATTTTATTACCATCAGATATATTTTTATGGAGGTCTGTAATTGCTTTGTTACGAGAAATTAAAAACCAGCAATCACGACGATTCGTGTCGTTTCCGTGTTTTTATATGTGGTGCATTGTTTTGAAGTAGCGATATTTGTTCTTTTAATAAGAGCAAGGTTATCGATGTCCATGTGTAAAAAAATGCGGAAGCAGTATGTGTCCCTGAAATTCAGAACATTCTTTATATTTATATAGAATAATAAATAAAGCAATAATAGATTAACGGATGAATGAAATGTTACGAAATTGCATCTTGTGCAATGCAATAAGCAAAAACGTAGAACTGAAATAGTCGAGAGTGTATGAGTTTGATAATTTTCCATAGAACATCCGCTTTTTTTTTCCTTTTTGCTTTGCCATTTATTTTAATTAGTTCCATGATATAACTCTTTTCAATCATCCAAATGCGCACTTGACTTTTATAGTTTCTGCTGTTGTAAAGTTACATTTCACAACTGGTCTCACAAGCTTACATTCTCAAACAATAACAAAACCTTTTCAAATCATATAACACCCAAAAAATTGCTTCCCCCGATCGAAAAGATCCTTCTTTTTTAATCAAAATACCAAACGCTCAATTCCGGACTTTTTCTTTTAATTTTAAACAAACAGTTCTTACATAAGATCTTCACAGCCGCTGCATTGTATTAATAAAAAGAAAAAAAATTAAAAAATGGTGCACAAAATGAAAAAAAGCTAAGACATGCAGAATTTACAAAAGTAGTTAAACAAAGTTTCTTTTTTTCAAAAAAAAGAAGAATTTTTGGTATATAGCCAAAAACTAAATAGGGTCGAGGAAGAGAGTTAAGCACCCAATTTTTCAAGTTTTATTTTTTAATAACTCCATCCTGAACAAAAAGTTGGTTTATCTTTCGAGAACTCAATCATCCAGGCTGAAATCTAGATCTGGAAGTTTAATAGTTAAAAATACAGTTAACACATTAGTGGTATTAGTTACTGAAGTTCAATGTTTTATAATTTACTCTTACATGTGAGTTTGAACATATTTATCAAAGCAAATAACGCCGATAAAGATTAATTTCCTAATGTTAAAAATATTCCAAACGGATTTATAAGAAAACAAGGAATTATCAAAGCAAATAAAACAGGAAGAAAAATTACAAATTATCGAAATGACTCATCGAATCCCAGCTTTAACACACCTGCTTACTACAAGGTAAAAACGGAAAACATAAAAGAGCAACAAACTGATTCAGAATGTTAAATGTGCTGCTATTCTTTTGCCCATCTAACAAACGCAGATGTGTTCATTTTTGCAGCCACGCAGGTGAAAAACTCTTTAATTCCAATGCCTTCGTTAAAAGAAGAAAAAAAACTCCGTTTTTATATTTTATCCTTGTTTTATTTTACAAGTAAATATTTTTTTTCTCTCGCTCCTTGTTTTACAACAGAGAGAGAGAGAGAGTGTGGTGCTTAAATGTGATTTTCATTTTTTAAGAAGTAAATGATTATTTTTTTAGGTAGAGATTTTTGTTTTTCTAATAAAATTATCTCCGTTATATATTCAAAAGGCATGCACGAGAAACTTACATGCTCTCTTCAATGCTTTTAAGTTGTTTTCTTCAAAGTATATGTTTCAGGATATTATGTATGTTACTTTACAAAATCCGAGAGTGCTTTTGACTCGCTAGTACATATTCTCACACGTTCGATACTTCCTATGCATACAATTAATAATTTATTTTTAAATGTCATAATGGCTCCCCAATTTTATGATTATTTAATTAGTCTATTTAAAATTATCAGACATTTTTAAGGATACTTGTACAAATGAAGACTCTTAATAAATTTACAGCATTTTATGATGCATATTAAGGTTGTTTCTACTAATTTTAGTTTAAAATTAATCAATACTTGATTCCATTCGAGGTTTCAACAATGTATAATTTAATGCAAAATTGTAACTTTAAATTGGATTAAAATTTTCACAAACAGTAAAAAAAATGGTATTTTTCCGTTTCGCTGGCGCAAGCGGTACAGAAGCCAAAAATGATACAAATGACGCTTAACAGAATATTCTCCCGCAAGTAATCTCTCTTATCGCCACATTTACTGTATAAGTCGTTAGCTTTTCTTATCAAAGTGACAACTTTTTCATAATTTTTGAAAAATGGAGGAAAAACTAATAATATTTTTTATGTGCGTATCGTGTGTTGTCGCCAAAACATCAATTTGGCGAGATTTGCGCCGTTAAAACGGAAAAATACAAAAAAAAAAAAAAAAACTTTCATTTGAATTTTTGCACAAAAATTAATGTAATTTGTGTTTTTATTTCTAAAATTTTTTTTGCAAAATGTAATTTGATTTATAATTTTCATAAAATCTGATTTTATTTTAAAGTTTGCACGATTTGATCTAAATTTGAAATAATATGCGAATCAATTATGAAATGTATCAGAAAAAACATAATTCAAAATTCTTTACCTAATTAAACATAGATATTAAGCAAAGATAGTTATTTGGGAGAAAACAACCTAGTCCTATAGGTAACTGTAAAGAAATATTAGAACTCTAAGCTGGTCCAAAGTAAAATAGGCTTCCAACTCATATTTCTTCCCAATGGCTCCAAAAATTCAGCGATAGATATTTTCCGAATGGTAAATATTATTCTTTCCTCAGCTGGAGGGTAGGTACTTTTATTTATATATCGACTTACGCGGTTTCGTTTTGGGGGAGTTCTGAAATAAATGCGCTGTATTATGCTATGAGAAATATTTCTTCCAGTGGGGACCTTTAGCATCACTTCACGCCCTGAAGATTTTGACGTTTAAAAGATTTCCCGCTAGTCTCGACGTGGGCTGAATGCTAGTATTTCAAAACACATAGATTTTATGCCTAGGAATTCGTTTCCGAAATTGTAGGGGGAAGAGAGTCGTTCTGAAGAAGTTTATATTCCGAATTTGTCTCTCCTTGAAGATGTGAAGGGTTTGATTTCAGTATTCGTTTTAATTAGTAAATGGAAGGCAGTGACTTTACTGAGCTGGATGTTGGCGATAAGCGACTTTTTCTAAAAAGGAGTTCAACTTTTTATTTATTTTTCCCTCTAGGATATATTTTATGTTATGCATTTTTGCGCAGTAATTTTTTTTTTCTTTTTTGTTTGAAATATATTCCGAAGGTGTAAGCAGTAGTTAGAGTTACGAATATGAATTTTTCTTAAGTGTATTGCTTCTTCCGCATTCTTTTAACTCTTGCTTAACTGGATTTTATGCTAACCTAACTTTATGCATGTTTGTATGCTGAAAATATCAATTTACGCTTTAAATTTAAAGCTAGATTTTATTATACAAATAAAAGAAAATTTAAATTATATGAACGCGAAATACAGGTTTTAGTATTTATTTCAAATTATATCAATAGTAAAAAAAAGAAATTGCAATAAAAAGTTTCATTTTTTCTAAATTTTTTCTAACAAAAAGATTTTTTTTTTTCGCAAAAAAGTAAATAAATTAAAAATTGCTCGAATACAAAATGAAAATAATTTGCATTTACAAAATGAATATCTCTCAATCAAATGAAACATTATTCAATAATAGTAAACATTTTTTATACATTCAGAATTTAGGTAACTTTTACTAATATAAATTAAAATTAAGATGTCCAAAATATTTTGTTGCCTTAACTAAAATATTTAGAATAGAGAGTTTCCTCCATCTCCCATTAAGAATGAATTCGTCCAATTATTTCAGCCAAAAATTAAAAAAAAATTAATTAAGCATTTAAATGCAGAAATAACAAGTCATATAAAAAAAAAAAAATTTAAGTCAATTGCAACTTCAATCAACAAAGAAAAATTTTATTTTAGCTACTTTTTTATTAAATAGTTACAATTAATATAAATATGTATATACATAGGACAGAATCATAACATTAAGTGGCAATTAATTCTTATTAATTATCATTAAAGTATCGTATTGCCATCCAAAACAATCGTGTCTATAAAATTTCAGTTACACTGAATGCTTTAAAAAGTGAGAAAAAAACCTTTTCCAAATTTTGACACACAAGCCGCCAAAATGGTCGCTAAGTCGCCAACGTGGCTGTATTGATAATTCCTTAAATAATTAGTTTTAATCAGTTAATTTTTATTAATTATAATTAAATTATTGTATTGTCATCCAAAGTGATCATGTATATTAAATTTCAGCTCAAGTAACCGTTTTAAAATGTATTTTATTAACGATTGAAAATTCCACCATGATAGATAAATAAATAAAGACAGAGCGTAAGTTAACAGGAGGAATTGAAAAATAATGGCACTTTTCTGTTTCACCGTTGCAAACCTCGCCAAATTGGCGTCACTGATAAAAACACATAATATACCCATAAAAACTATTGTGTGATATAAATATTAGTTCTCTCTCATTGGTTTTACAACCATTTTTGATTTATTATTAAAAAAAAGATGTTACTGATAAGAAAAGACTACGCCTTGTTTTGAAAATATGGGTGTTAAAAGGTTACCGGCGAGAATATTCCGTTTGGCGCAGGTTGTATCATTTTTGGCGACTTTATCGCCTCCACCGGCGAAACGGAAAAGTACCAAAATAAATTGTATTTAACAAATAAATCACCCAAAACAAATATGGGACTTTATTGCATAATAAATATAAAAATTAATAAGTTGTGTCTTAGACAATACTCAAAAATCTAAAATAGGGTATTTTAATTATTAGAATTTACAATTATATGAGCTGCTTACTATTACTATATAACTATATAATAGACAAAGCGGACAGCACATCCTACACTTGATATAAATGCGTATTAGACTCCTTCAAATTAACCTGCCAATTTAAGACCCCATATCATTCAAGATGTCTATTCAAATCTAAATTGGCCTAAGTGTAGGAGCCATGTTTAATCGAACTCTCCATTACTATGATCATTCGATACGATGCTTCCAATTTACTAGCTCGTTAACGATTATAGTCTAGTAGATTTAAAGAGCTTATTTTTATAAAGAGAATGAAATTTAAAAAGATGAACCACAAAAAGTTGAATTATTTTCTTTTTGTGGTTATTTTTTTTCTTCTTTTCAAAATCGTCTGCGTAAAGAAATAATATTTTTCAAAAAATTTCTTGAGAAAATTTGTTTCCAATACTTTTTTTTCTTTAAAAATGGTTCATACTTTTTAAAAAATTCTCAGCCATATAATAGATATATTTATTTTAAAAAAAACTTCCTTTAAATTTACAACACGGGTTTATCATTGAAATAATAAATAAAAGTAGAAATAACTTAGCAATGTATTATTAACTCAACAACATATATTTATAAAGACTTAATCATTCATAAATTTAATCTTTACCTAAATTAACTGTTATATTTTAACTATGAAACTTTTCTCAAAAACAACATTCATAAAAAAAAAAAATTTTTAATTCATACTTTTTCTTTGTATCATGAAATGTACAAAGAAAACTATCTCTACGTTTTTTTTTCTTTGTATCATCAATTCAAATAAAAGGAGCCGAAATTTTACTTCACTTTTAAAATGTGTTGCTACACATAAAAATTTGAACGAAATTCGAAGTTTCATTTTATTATAAAATTAAACTATGAACTTCTCATAATAAAGATAACGAAATATTTAATAGTTACAAACCTTTTCATGAATCAAGTCAGAATGTAAATGAAAAGAGAGCCAAATTTTGATGAGGATTGAAATATATTTTTCATTAAATTCCATGAAATTATATTTATTATTTAGTACCACCTAAAGAGATTGTATTTATTAATCTAATAGATTAATATTGATTTTAACCAAAATAAACACATATATATTTAAACAATATAAAACTTTTTCAATCCTATATAATTTATATCAATATTAAATTCATTTACATTCAGCAATTATCTTACTAACGCAAGAACATCGTGAATCTATGTAATTACTAAAGATAAATAAATTTGAATCCTCCTATAACTATAAACCTTAAAATGCTTCAATATAATATACTTTGACTCATATTCTACAAATATTGAAGGTAAAACTGTTTGCAAATAGTGCTTGCTACAAATATTAAAATTTCGAATACTTACTTCCAAGGGCCTCGTTATCAAGACAGGAGATTTTGAGTAAACACTTTACAGAAACATTATCTATCGAACTAATTAAGTGGCATTTGTAACACGAAACTATCAAGATCTCATCGATGAGGTGCTTGATGCTAAAGATTTTCTTCTGAGCGAAGATCTCACGAAGATGCTGAAGTTGAGTTAATCAGGACATCTCCGCGATTATGTAAGAGATATTTAAATGAACCTGAACCATTTAGCGTAAAAGAATATCGGTCTTGTTTGGATCAAACATGCAAATATTGAACAAGAGAACAATTTGTGATTTTTGATAGCTAACAAATGTATGTTTTATACATGGATTTGTTAATAAAAATTAATAAGAAGGAACAAATGGAGAAGGTATCATTTCTTCCCTCTATGACAGGGATGGGCATTAAGTCGATCGCGATCGACGGGTGTACAATTTGGGTGACGTGACAAGACATCTTGGAATGACCGCTTGAAAGTTGGTAGTTTGTAATTATATACCGAATTACCTAATATTGGAGTACAGCAGTAGCGCACAAAAAATTTTTCCAAGGGGGGGCTCCAGGGTCGAATGTCCACCATTCTTGTATCATGCTCCTTTTGATTTTGTCGATTTTGGGGAACAAAAAAACAGTAAAAAACTAATTATTGAATAAATAATTAGTATTAATTAATAAAATTAATCATTAAAA
>BMAV01008890.1:151762-173106 GCA_019973955.1 Trichonephila inaurata madagascariensis | reverse complement strand
AATTGTATTTAAAAAGTATGAAAGATAGTATTTTTTTTTTCTTTTTTGTTAGAAAATAATAGTCAACTGTTATTACTAAACATGTTACATTGTCTGCGTACATAAGCACAACACTGGATTTGTTCCAAGATCCACTAAGCATTATAAATGTTTTCATCAAGAATTTAGCGTTTTCTTTAGTCCTGAGATTATTTTGAAAAAAAAATGTATATATATAAAATAAATCACCAAATTCAGCGATATTTTTAACTAAATTGTTTGAAGAATAATACACATAGATTCTTTATTTATAATTCGCTAATAATTATAATATTTTTTGGACCAAAGTTTTTTTTAATTAGTTTTCACACACAGACAGATAACGTGTTCCTGTTCACTTTAAACTTCTGTTTTGTCATGTTTCAGTACATTACTTAATTATATTTATTCGAAATTAACTATCAATCAATATGACTGGAAACTCTTTCGTCTAAATTATACTTCTTAATCTCATTCTAGCAAAATTTAGATCTTAGAAACTGCGAAAATTAACTTAACTCATTTTGAGTTTCAAAAATATGAATTTGAATGCTCATTAAATTATGACTATCGAATCACACGGAGCTTCATGTTCTTTAATGAAACTGTGAAAGTTTAAATGATATTTGTTTTATTCTGTCTTCTGTGAAAATTCAATCATCAAAGCGTTAAGCATACCGATACTGAAGCTCGGTTTACGTCAAGAATTGAATATCATGCTTCAAAAAATAATCGAATACATTATATTGCCATTTCTTAAATATTATCATTGTATAAATTTATCTAAGTTGCCACAAACCTCGAGGTATTCTGTCTCCAAAATTGTATAAGATGGTGTGCAATATAATAAAGTTATATCAAATGATGTATAATCTAATAAGGTTACATTAGAGGAGACTCCGTTAGATACGCTTAGAAACGTGCAACTTTTTTTCACTTCAAAGATGCAACAACCATACATGTTTAAAATTAAATCATTTCTTGTTTATCAAGACCTTCAATAAAAAGCGTTAAAATCTTTAATTAAATTGAAACGATGGTATAAATTTAGCATCTTTGAATAGACTTTGAATATAACATCAAAATAAGTAGAGTGTGTGTGATGCCATGGAATTTTATTTTTACATGACGAATTTTTTTTTATAATTCGGTAAAATACGTTAAGATAATTGTTTAAGATTGACTATGATCAGAACCGTGGATGTTTTTGATATTTAGTGTCAGTTGTATTAGAATATACATATAAAATTGTTTGAGTCTTATTACAAGAAAAAAATATCTAAAGGTGATTTGGGGGTAAAAATTAAGAAAGAATGACAGTTATCAAGCATTCTCCTTTTATGAAAATGCTTCAAAATAATATTTTGCCTAGGTATAGCCTATATTTCTATACAGGGGTTGAATTAAAATTTTTGAATTTTTTAAAATTATTTTCAGAGTAACTTACAATCAATCGCAAAAATAATGTTTGTTTTTTTTTAATTTCTCTACTTGAATATAGTAAAATGAGAATAAATCCACTTCTAAATTATGTATTTGAAAAATAGTAGTTCAACTCCGGTATAGAAGTCTTAGCTATATGTATATAGGTTAAATATTATTATAAAAGCAATTTTCATAAAAGGATAATGTTCTGAAAATATGTCATTCTTTCTTCACCTTTATCAACAAAAAAAAATCGTTGAAATAATTTTTTTTTGTTGAAGTATTCTTAAAACAGTTTCAGATGTGTATTTTAATTCAACTGACAGTAATTATTAAAAAAATTATCCATTTATTCGCTCTTTCAAAATCATTGTTCCATGCATAGTCAGTCACCTTCGGAACCATGATTTTAAAAAAGCGCATAATTGGATAACTTTCATAATATTTAGTGTCACTTAGATTAGAATACATGTATAAAATTGCTTTAAGGACATTTTGACAAAAAAAATTATTTAAATACAATATTTTAGCAACAAATTAACTTAGAATAACCTTTTTTTCAAAATGTTCCCCTTTTGTGAAAAATGCTTCTATTATAATAATATTTTGCCTGTATATAGCTCAGACCACTGTACAGATACTCAACTATGATTTTTGAAAAATTCGCATTATTTTCAGAGTTACAACCATTTGAAATAATTATCGGCGTTTTTTTCTTAAAATTTCTCCCCTCTGTTGTCGTAAAACATGGATAAACCCACTTCTAAGTTACATATTTCAAAAATTCTAGTTGAGCCTCTGTACAGAGGTCTGAGCTATGTATAGGCAAAATATTATTATATTAGAAGCATTTTTCACAAAAGGAGAATATTTTGAAAATGGGTCCTTCTATGTTAATTTTTTGTCAAAATATTGTACTTAAATAACTTTTTATTGTAATACTATTCTTAAAACAATTTTATATACATTTTCTAACCTAAGTGACACTATAAATATCATAAATATTATCCAATTATACATTTTTGTAAAATCATGGTTTCGAACGTAGTCGGATACCTTAATGGAAGAAAAAAAAAGTTTAAGTTCCAAAAAAACTAAAGAATAAATAAATCATAATAATAAATAAATAAATAACAATCAAAAGGCCACATTGGATACTTAAAAAAGACCACATACCCACCATAGTCTGGGTAATCAATAATATATTACTAGTGTGTTCTACACACTTTATTATAAATAAGTAAATTTTACATCACAATAATTTTCAAAAATGATAAAATGTTCGTTTTAATTTAAAGTTTAAAAAACTATACGCTCTTTACTACCAACTTTCAGATAAAATAAGACACGTGCCTCTCCTAATAAAAAATAAATAAAAAAATTTAAAAAACGAACGGCTTGTTCGGGGAACGGATGTTTCATTGGGAATAATGTAGGAATGCCGTTAAAAGAAACTTCCGTTGAAACAAAAAAAGAAAAGAGATAATTGACGATCCGATCTTGATTAGGAATCCCTTGTGCCACTTCGCAGAAAATAATGCCTAAAGGAGGGGGCACTCACTGGGGACTGACATTCGAAAGGGCAGGTGGTTGGAATTTTCGAACACATCAGGGGACAGACCGTGATATCTGGTTCCATTCACAGCCAGAAATTACTATAGTCTCATCATTTCTTTTATTCATAGGAGTAACTTTAAAAATGTGGTATTAAAGAACAGCAATATGATCTATAATTGAAAATTTTTATCAATTGAAATGAAGTTGAAAAGGTTAATTATTTTATAATGCAAGAGAGATTTTTCCAGGAGGAACACAGGTGCATGCTATATAAAACTTGGCTAAGCCAGAAGCAAATACAAATCATCCAACCTGGAGGAAGTGAACTGATACTTAAGACGAATTTGATCAGTTTTATTAATTAGTATATTTTATTTACTGTCAGCATATAAATATTATGGAAAGACTACGTAAGAGAGTTAGTTCTGTAAGCCAGATATTACTTCTGATCAATGTAGTGTTGTTGCTCGGTCCCAGTATCTACAAAATTGAATAGATTTTAAGAGTAACATAATTGGAATTCAATAAAGTTCCTCTAAAAATCATAGATATTATATTAACATTCTAATATAAATGATATCTAATGAAACAATTACTTACATTGACGATAAAACTGAGAATTATGTTAAACTAAAGAAAAGTATTTAGTGATGAAATGAATAAATTGGAGAACACTCGTAAGAAAAATATTTTAGGGATTGAAAATGGGAATGTTACTTTTTGAATACATTACTTATTGTATATAAATTTTATTGTCTAATATAATATTTGTCAATTAACTAAATTTAAAAATGGCAGCACTAAAATTGAAGAAATATGTCGAGATTTTTATGTCTCATTATTAAATCAAATTTACCTAAACACAAATAAAATGTACGAATTTAAATAAAAAATATAAATGAATACCTTATCTACATAAGATAAAGAAAGTGATGCAAGAACAACCGTATTTAACATGCATAGCTTTTACTGAACTTCAGACTAAGAGAAAATTACTTAAATATTCATAAAAAGTTTGTTGGTGGTATACTAGTGTATATTAAACTGAAATATAAAACCATAAATCCATTTAACAATCTCACTTTTACGGTGAACAATCATATTAAATGAAATTTTTGCACGCATAACACAATATATAAACATACATTAAAACTTTCACGACGTTTTAACGTAAGATAAATGTATTTAAAAGCTTGTTTTGAAGCATTTTAGAGTTTGTCAACGCTGCATCAAGACATGGTTGATTTTAAATATCTTTTTTTGTGGTTATTTTCTTTAAATTAAGCCTCAACATCTGGCATTGAACGTGAAAGGAAAGTTTTAATGCCTTTGCGGAGTTGAAAATTTTGCAGCTGCTTTGAACGTGCACAGATTAATTATGGCTTCGATCTCGTTTGCTTTTAGCAATTTACTGCTTTCAGCGCAAAATGGCTCTTATAAATGTATTAAAAATGAATAAAATAGTGTCTTTAAAATAATGAAATTCTTCAGATGTTATTCATATTCTGCTATGATCGTTGAGAAATATTTGTTCCATATAGTGGTTTGACTAATTAATTTACATTTAAACGATAGCTACAGAACTTGTTTCAAATAGGATTTAATGTTATAAGTTTTGAAATGAATTGAGTAAGCACAAAAGTTTCAAAATGGGAATTAAAACTAGGAAAATTAAGCTAATTCTTAAAAAAAGTCCTAATTCCTAAATCTAAAGAAAAAAAAAATCGAGATTATCTAAATACAAAAAGGTTTAAAGTAACAAAATCAACTATTTTATTTTATCAAAATATTTACTGAGCAAAATTCTAGCTCCAATTATTTATTTAAAACGAAAGGGGAAAAAAACTATATTTAAATAGAGAGTTAATTCAGAATTCTATCGTTTCAGCAAATATGCCTGTATTTAAATTGTTACCTTTAAAAAGTTTTACTAAGCGAAATGTTTATTTAATTCCTAAAAATAACTGAATTTTTCATTCAAATTGGAATAACTCGCCAATTTAAATACCGAGACCTTTTTTAATGCCAGTGATTTGATACATAGTTTTAAAGTATATTTACAAATGCAATTTAAATTTATCTTATCAATTTAATGCTACATATATCTCTAAAATGATAATTCCTTTTTTTAAAAAATGTTACTTAAGCCCACACTACGTAACTAACTGTACATTTGGTTAATTTGTTTTATTTTTTTCATACATATATAAATTAATCGAAATAATGTATGTGTGTATAAATTCTTAACATGCCTTTTTGCATTGCTTGATTAATTATTATAATCAAGCCTCCTATTAATAGAACCTTCAAATTTGGTGGGTAGTATTAGTGTAAAGATAGAATCCTAACATGTAATCTATCTTTACAAACCTTTAACAACCCACAAGTTCCGAATACGAGAATTACAGGAAATACTAGGCGACGAAAAAACATAGTGAATATAAGCATAATAAATTATGATCAAATCATAGCAGACTTTCTGCTCACGTATTGCATAAGCAAAAAACCCCAACCATTATCAGGATAGGAACCTACGCTACACATCGTGAGAAATAACAACCATAACTGCAACGCGTGGCAAGCATAAATGAATATGTGGACACCAAAAACTTCAGCTGCTGCAGATAGAAAGTCAACTTAGACAACGTAACATGAGATTAATACAGTGGCTTACTGTTCAGCTTTGCGGATTGCTACGAAAATGCAAGCAAAAAATATCAGATATTTGTTTTTTCAGTGGGTTGAAGGCACTCAAGATGCTATTCTTCCACAGTTTCAGATGCTGAGATTTACATTTTTTTTTATATTCTTTTTTTGCATGGTTTATTTTTTTGCAGGAAGGCTATATTGCGTTTCTACCACTAGAAAAATAATCAGCACATATTCTATGACCTTCCCTATCCACTAGATATCATCTGACTTTAAAAATGGATTTTATTATTATTTTTTTTTCCATACCGATTGTTAGTCTGGCTAGATGGGGAGGAATGATTACGTAGTCCTTGGTATTTTGCACGCAAGGAAATATTATACATACTCCAGTGTCTGGTGTGTAAAAATAGGGCATCTTCTTTTTTTTTCTTTGTGAAATGACATTTTGAAAAAAAAAATGGCTAATTAGCAGTTAATTTTAGAAAATAAGTGATGATATCTTCACTAAGATTAATTGGATTTCGTGAGAAACAAGTGCAAAACAGTTAATTGGATGCTAAATAAAGTGTAAGATATCAAAGTTGTAAATTCCTAAGCATTGAGAGAAGATGAAATAGAATATTTTTTTAAAGAGAAACAGAAAAAAAAAATAAGAATAAGGCTGAAATTAATTCAAAATAAAAAAAAGAAGCTTCGAAGCTTGCCTCTGCAATAAAAAAAGTATAGTCGTACTAAAAAAATAAAGTATCAGTTCCGTAATATAAAGCATTCATAGCAAATGGATGATGATTATAAAAAAAATTACTCACTTTTTCTAAACTACGTAAATATATTTCGACTAAATTAAAAAACATTATATAAAATCTTAAAGCAAAACATAATTTTTTTTTAAAAAAATGGATGATTGAAACCTGAAAAGATCTAAAATGGGGGACAAAAAAAAACGAAACCTCCTGGGTATTGATGTGTCAATTTTATATCTATCTATATAAATATACCGAAAAAAAAGTAGGATATTAACTGAGATACTGTGCAAAATTTAAACCAACTCTAGTTAGCTGCCGTTTTATTAGTAAATATATTCGAGTTATATACAAGTAAATCCAGCTTAAATAATTTAAGTGGCTTTTTAATAGAAGAATAAATATATATATTTCTCTTATAATTTAAATATTCATTTCAGTTCAATGTTATATACAATTCAATAATTTGTACATGGATATTTAATATTAATTTCTCGTCTGTAAAAATTAAATTTAAGTTGTTCCAGAATTCTTAGAATATTATAAATATTGGCAATAGATCATATAAATATAACAAAAACATAATGTCTCATATCCACATTCTTCATTTGAGCAAGGACAAATTGCTAGAATTTCTATGCCAATATTATTCCTCACAATAACTCTATTATCAAAGCAAATATTTTCAATGTTTTTGTGTTTCTAAGCAACAATTCAATGTGTTATATTGTAATAAGTGCATTTTGAGGCGTAGAAAAATACAACAAAAATACTTAGAGGAAAACATCAAGTTAATGATTCTATGCAAAAGGCCATTTATTCTGAAGACAATAATTTTCTCAAGATAGAATTTTGACAAAGTACTGAAAAGTGTCTGCAGACAGGCGTGGCAGTACTATATATCATTTTGAGCTTGGATGACTGATAAAAAATTCGTTATCCTTATAAAGGTAAAATAAATCGGTGAAGGGAGGGTAATAATTTCATTTATAATAATTCTAAAGAAAATTGAAATAAATATATCCTGTGAAATATACGCACATAATTCATAATGGATATTTTTTAACATATACTTAGAATTAATCATATATGTTTGTAAGAATAATGTCTTCAGGATTCTGACATATTATTTAAAAAAATAAATTTGAAGATATGAATAATTTACTTTTTAAGAAATAAATGAGCTAGATTGTTAGACCTGGGATATTTTTCATGATAATAATTTTGTGGTATAATACTTATTTAAAAAAATTTAAAGCCAAATTTAGTTCGATGTTATTTAGGTACCTTAAGCTTTAATTAAATTCCTGTTTTTTTATTTACATTTAGCACTAATTAATGCCTTTAATCGTAAGAAAAAGATCATCAAAAAAAATCTTATATTTTCTGATACTATTAAAAACGTAACCAGTGGAATTAAATTAAGATAAAATTGTATTTTAATTCCACAACAAAAACAATACTCTTCGTAACAAAAATAAAACCACATGAGAAGTGTGAAGGTTCTAATAAATAGCCAGTTAAATTAAAAAGTTTAAAAAGAAATTATTTATAAATCACTTGATAAAATTTAAGACGGAAATTATTTAAAACACTGAATTATCTGAAATAAAACAATTCTTCTGGCATTAGTTTTGAAAAAAAATCGAGAGAAATTCGTCTGATATAATTATCGTCTGAGAGAATTAAATTGAGTACTGGACTCGGATCCGTCGGTACGTGTTCCAATTAAAATATTGTTCTTTCCTTACATTACAAAGAAAAGAAACTGAACGAAGAAGCGCTGGCTTGACAGTCATCTCAATTAAGCAGAACTAAAATTTCTGAAGCAGAGAAAGTGTTTCCAAATGGTTTAACAAAATTCAAAAAAGAAATAAAATTTAAATCTTGGACTCGGATCCGTTTAAAGTTGCTTCTTCTTTACAATAAAACAAAAAAAATCTGGGAAAGATTTAATCGTCTGTTTAATTATCGTGAGTTAAGAATTAAAAGAGAAAAAGGGACTCGGATACGTCTGCTTGTTCTAACTAAAACAATGGTCTTCATTTACATTGCTAGGAATGGCAACCGCACACAGAAGCGCAGATTTGACAGCCATCATAAATATCTCGAGCCAGCAAAACTGAAATTTCCGAGGCAGAGAAAACCGTCGGCCTGGCGTGACACTAGCAAATCCAGCAGCAGATGTGAGAAATGGCTGGAGGCGTAAACATCACAGAGAAGACGGTTACGTCGACGGGAAAAAAATAAAACTTGTTTTCTTTATTGACTTTTCTCTACCTTTAAGCTGATACACGTTTTCCTTTTGCTTACCAACATTTTTTTTTTTATTTCCTGAGAAACACTTAGCAAAATCTGCATCGGGTCTTGAGTTATTAAAATAATCGTTTTTGTTGAAGACAGATTAGCGAATAATTAAGTTGAAGGTAGGTCTTCTTGTAGGAAATATATTAAAGTGTAACCAAGAATGTGTTTTAGTTACTTTTTAAAGGAAAAAATCTAACCTGAAAGGTCAATGTCACAGATAAAAAAAAATTAATCATGGCAATAATTGTGTGGGAAATTAAATATATTACACTTTGAGAAGAAGAATCGCCAATATTTGACTAAGCCTTGAGGTAGTCAACAGACAAGTATCATAATCTGATTATAAGACCAGAAATAGATTTATAGCATTAAGGTAATTTTTATTTTGATAAGGAAGCTATTTATATCGGAAGTGATATAAATTAAATATAATCTCATTTATTTTCAACAACTTTAAACTGTAACGATGAGTGGGTGGACATTTTTGTTGAAATCTTCATGTACGATCAAAGAAAATTATATGAATTGTTTCAGATGAATTAAGGATTTCACATTTCTTACAGTCATCAGTACAATTAAAAATTCGATATTTTTTAAAAAAAAAAAAACTATCAAAACAAATTCAGAAAAAATGAAATTTATCTAAAAACAAATTTTACTTTTTATGCCTGTAAATATGTTTTATATACGATATATATATTTTTTTAACATGCACAAAATCTTTAAACACAATAAAATAAACCATTATATAACTTTAGTTTTAAATTATTAATAATGTGCGAGCCACATAATATACATAAACACAATTAGGTTGTTACTTCAGATTATTTGAAATACATTTTCCGGAAGATATAGCACAGTGTTTAAAATGTTAACTCCTAATTATAATCTAATGGTGTAGTATATCCTTAATTATATGACATAAGATTATTAGAGATGCATATTTTCCGGAAGATAGTGTTTAAAATCTTTAACCAAAATTATATAATTATAAGGAAGATTTATAATTGAATTAGTTTTTAATTACAATGTTACATATAAAAAAAGTAAGAAGGAAAGTTAGCGGATCGAAGAAAAAGCTTGTAAAATGAGAAAATTAGATAAAAGTCGCATTTAATTTTCAAAAAAACTAAGCACTGAAAAAAATAAGGACATGGGGGGAAAAAGACGATGCAAATTAATTTAATTTCTCCTCAGGAGATAGTGGTTTTAGAATGGGGTGTTTTTCACCCCTCTGAGTATAACCCCTTAAAACCCCTATTAGAGCACACGCAACAGGGAAAGGGAAGATCCCTTTCCCATTAAAGGATGGTTTCCCTTTCTAACTTTTTTTCCCCCGAATTTTTCTTCTCTCTCAATTTCCACCCCCACACATATCAGGGGGCAGGAAACCAAGCGATATTCTGTACAATTTCTTTGAGTGTCGGAAAGAGGGGGCCGGTGTGGGACGGAAAGCCGCATATCGCGATTCGTCGCCCACCCCCTCACTTTTAGACGTCTTTTGGGGGATCTTGTCGCGTAAAAAATGAATAATGGAACGACTCATTTTCCTACATTTTGGTTCTCGGATGTGCGCGGCTTTTCTAACGGATGTGGGATTTTTTTTTTACCGAAAAAATTTCATGCAAATTTTGTGTCAGTCTTGGTTGGATGTAATATTTGGGTTATCATAGCTATTCTTTTTTCTAAGGTGGGTTTTTTTTTTGAAGAAAAACTTATATTAAAAAGAACCTCCTGGGTTCTGTCTACTCATTAGCATTGTTCTTCAAGAAATTGGTCGTTTTCAATAAAAGTGACAGTGAAAAACAATTTTGGTGCGGTTTTCTTTTCCTGGAATTGCCGGATAGTGAAACTAAACTCAGATCTGTATTTTTCTTTTAAGTACTCATGACTAAAAACAACTGGAATCCGTTAAGACTAGCAGTAAGAGAGTGTTTAACGTCTCTCAAAAAAGCAACTTGAGGACTACTGGTGACGGACCTCATAATTTTGAACCAAGAGGTCAAGTGAGGATGACGACACCCGAGATGGCATCCTTTCTTCAAACTACTACACCACGACCAACCAAAGGAAGGACCATGAGCTACTACAGATTTAATGTGCATCAGCCTTTCAACACGGAGGATCATCAACAGTAGCATAACGAAGAACATTTGCCACCCCCTGAAAAGTCAGGTTTTGGGCCCCCAAGTAGAATTTTACAAAGGGTAGGGGCAGTGAGGCTTTGGACCCCCTAGGACCCAGAACCCCACCACTCCGCGATGCGAGGGTGTACATTACGCCACTGGTCATCAGTGGCTCCAGGGCTCGAACAAGTGTATTATCATTGACCAGGAACTGGTTACCATGCCCACTGGGCTGCCGCAGCCAACGTTAAGACTAGAACTCAGAAGACTAAGAATAAATGGAATAATCACCATATTTACCATTCTTCAATAATTCGAATTGTCCATGAAGTGCAATTAAAGAACTACACCATTATGTCACTTATAGAAGAATTTCGTTTTAGTAAATCTAGTACGACAACGACTAACAAAGGCAATATAATGTAATAAATAATAAAAATTCTATCTTCAAAAATATAATGTCAAGCGAAGATTGATTTAGAAGAAAAATAAACTGTGAGATAGAGGGCTTACAACCCCATTAGAGGAAGTATCCCCGAGGGACAGTTGCAAGTTACTCTAAGCCGCTTTTGGTGAGTATGGGGTGGCTTTGGTTTATTGAAATGGGTCCGGAATGTTCATGTCTAGGAACCGTTAGGACATGATATTTTTTATTCTTGCTCATTGGTCTGTTCGCGATGGATTGGAATAAAATACTATTAAAAGATATAACATACATAATATTTTTAAGTCAGTTTCATAGTATTGCCCTGAAGGCTTTTTAAATGATCTCTAAAAACTAACGAAAAAATTTGTTTTTTTTTTCTTTCGTATTATTTCCGAAAATTGTAATATTTTGATATCGTGGACCGTCATTAGTAACACAGAGTATTATTTCGTAAATATAATTAGAGCATGACGTAAATAAAAAAATATTCTTATTTTATCTGACGAGGATTAAATAAGTTAACGTTAGTAAAATTATCGCATATTGAAGAAAATTATCCTATTGCGAGAAAGTATATTGCATGGGATAAATTTTAGAATACTTTTGATTGGTTGGTTGATCACTTTGAATTTTTAGAGCTGAATCCTCGTGAGACATACTGTATCAAGTTTATGGGTAACAAATTATTCAATCATTAAGTCAATAACATAAAACCTAATTCTGTACTTAGAGTTAAAAAATATGTTATTTAAAATTAAATGTTTGGAAAAAGTTAAAAATTTATGTAATGTAAAAAAATGAAATAATAATAATAATTGTAGTTGGACATTGTGGCCCCAATCAAGGCAAACGATGTTAAAATATACGATTTGTTAAAATATTCAAAAATTTCTTCGAAAAAGGCATCAAACACAACTATTCGGGATTTATGTTTATTTATTGAAGAGACAATGTCCTACTTTTAGTTTTAATAAAAGTCATCGCGATATTTAAAATCCTAACCTGTAAGTAATTTAAAACTTAAGATGAAAATGTAAAGCACACTTTTAACATCGTAGAAAACTAAATAATTTACTTTTCTTTCTTTGCAGTTGAGATATATTTTAAAGCCGATGCACTAGGTTTCTATTTATAAAATTAGCATTTTAAAAAGAGGACCTATATTGATGTCCAAAGACTTCTCTTTATATTTTGTCAACGATCAAATAAAAATCCCATTATATACGACAGTGATTTATAGATATTCAGCTATGTTAAAAAAAAGTAAATAATTCAAATGGCAATTAAAAATATAAAAAAAGAACGTTCCCATTTATAAAACAATGTAGAATAAACAAAACAGAGTGAAAAAAGGATTCATTTTTAATCTAAAAATATCACAATACTTTTGAGTAAAAATATAACTAATAGAAAAGTGCTTACTGAAATTATTTTATTTAGGAAAAACCAATAACAAATACCACCAAACCCCAATACCAAGTTAGTTTTTTTAATTTTTATTTAAACATATTGGATTGCGAATGATAAATTTTTCAAGTATAAAGTAACTCAAAAGAAAATTCTTACCGAATCTATTAATTGAAATTAAATTTAAATAATAATAATAATAAAACGAAACGAAAGAAAATGTATATGAACTGGCTGTGATGCAAGGCTGATATGAATTCTTGATAACACTTTCTGATACGAACTCTCAAACACTCAGTTGAATTTCAAAAGAATAATCACATTTCAATATGCATCTTTTTATGAATAAAAATTCGTCCTGTGATACAGAAATAAATGAAAACTTCATTTGGAATGAAAATTGATATTTAAAAACTTTTTCAAATAAAGTCTTACAGATTATTAAAGAAAATGTAATGAAAGCGCGAATTCTAAACTGATACTTCCCACCTTTGTTTGTTAGAACACAGGTTAAAAATAGTTAAAATATCAGAATTACAAAATCAGTAAATTTCAAAGTTCATTAACATTTCGTAAACAATGTTAAAGAAAGGGAAGAAATCAAATGTTTCAAAAAGTAAACATTTGAAATTTTATAATTTTTATTAATTCTTAAACATTTGTTTAATTATTGTTAATCTTTTGGTTTTCAAAATTTATTTCTATAATAAATAAATAATTAAGGCATTTAGATAATACTTAATTACTAAAAGTCCGGTGTAATTTTTTTCATTAGCTCTTTATTCTAACCCGATTTATTAAAAAAAGTTCTAAAACATTAAATTATTAACCTGAAACTCTACAAACTATTTTTCCCCATAAAAATATTTTATTAATTTCGATTTCCATAATTATAAACGAAATATATTAATTATAAAATTAATTACTTCTTTTTTAATATTTTTTTCGATATAAATTATTTAGATAAAATATAGGATATATTCCCTTAAAAGTTACACATAGACTAAAAATTATAAATAGTAATTAGAACGTAATATAAAAAAAAAAGAAACGAATAACAAAAAAAAATTATATCTAAAACTTCCATTTTCCATCACACTGACAAATAGAATTAATTTATAAAGAAAAACTAACTACTACGTAGTTAATCGCACAAAACTTTAAAAGTTAAAAAAGTTCTAAGAAAAAAATAATTAAAACATTTAATACAAATTAAAAAAACTGACCTTTAATTCCAGCGCAGCAAGCTGCGATGATTAGTATACACTTCCATGAAAGCGCTTTCTTCATTTTGAAGAAAAAAATCATCAAAGTTCCATCAATTTAATGAAGATCAGATTCGAAAAAACGTTTCCAGAATATGAAGAAGGGATGAAAAATTCTGTCACACCACCTACAAAAACTAACACTGCAAGAATAAATACCGTTCCGGGCGCAGTCGAATCATACCTCGAAATTCTTTTTTATATTTATATGTCATGAATGTATACAATCCGTGGGAGATCGCGCAATAAACACAATAAATTATTATTTTTTTACAAACTAAAAAAAGACAAAGTTATAATCAATCCCGTGGCCTTTTTGCCTTGTTTATAAGGTCAGACCCAAGTTTGAGTTTAGAATTTTCGCACATTTGATGTATAAAGAACACACAAAAACACACTTGTATTCCTATACGTTTGGGGTTACCGCCGGGTTGCGTGATTCTACAGTTCTGAGGTTCCACACTTTGCCGCCTTTGAGCGCGGCCTAGAACTAATCTTGCGGGGAAGTTGACTTCACAGCGACGCAATGGTAGATAGGCAGCGCCCTCTATTGGCGGCCAAACTAACTATCGGTTCCCAATTATGTGTTCTGTTAGATAACCTTTTCACACTATGAAATTGGACGTGTGAATCAAAAATTAATATTGTAAAAATGGATTTTCAGTCGAGAGTGTACGCTACGGACTTAGTTCGCAAAGTCCGAAAGCTGACCATTCCGAGATACAATTGTAGGTCCGATCTGGGAATAGGGGTGCAGTGTTATTTGGTCCTGGGAAAACACAGTAGAGAGGGGTTGGCGACAAGTTGAATCGCTGTAGAGCAGCGACGCCAAGCGGGATTGAGGGGACGCAAAATAATTATTCCAAAACCGGCCTTCAGTGCGAAAAGATCTGACTCATTCTTAACAATGAAAATACGGGTGTTGCTGAGAAATGAAGTTGGATTTCTTATTATTTTATTTTCTTCTCCGTATATTCATTCATTGATGTTGGCGTCAATGAAACGGTATTCGCAATATTAATTAACAGAAATAATTAGATATGTTCAGATAAAGAATTGGTTGCGAAAAATGATAAATTGCTCTGCAATAAATGTAAATAAGTGTTTATTTATGAAAGGAATGGAAAAGCTTTGAGAAAGAAGCAGAATTTTAATGATCAACTTTCATTCAATTGAAAGAAATGACATAATAAAAAAAATATTGATTTAAGAATAAGATCAATAAATATATAAGACTCAGACCAACAAAATTTTAAAACTATTAATGAAATGATACCGATAAACATTTTGCATATAATTTTGCAAACATACTAAAATAAAGACAACACCTTAGATCTATTTACAATCAATCAGATAGCTGTAATTATTCATACATACATTTCTCTAGGAATAATAATATATACATAGGGAATGAATTTAGATAACTCATATAAATAAATTTACATTTGTATAACTCTTTAATTATAATAAAATATCATCAACTTTGCTGATATGGAATAGCATATAAAGAAATTTTTAATTGTAATAAAAGAAGAAAAAATGTAAAATATTACAGATACTTATAACTTTTATCATTATTATATTTTATCTTTCTTCTTATTGTTATACCTTTACTTGTACTAATTTTAAAATATCTAATTAATATTAATTGTAATGTGAAATTTTAAATGATATAAGTGATTAAATTTGACTTGATATAATATAAATACTACAAAGATATACATATTAGTGAAAAACATAAAACTCATTATAAAGTAATTAATAGTTAAATACACACAAAACACACACATTAAGATAATAAAAAAAACTGAAATTACAAAAATAGATAAATAATTGAGTATATTATGCCCTATTGGACGAGGCAATTATGTTTTGACATCGCATCTTCAAATATATATTTAATTAATTAGTTATTTATTTAAATAATATAGCTTCCTTCATTATTCACTTGATTCAAAAGTATATTCGAATTTACTTAAAATTTTTAAACCAACCACATTCAAGAATACGATCTACTAATTTTTTTAGAAGTATAAGAAAAATACTTGTTCCAAAAATAGATCAAGTAGACAACGCTGAAAAAAACTCTTCCACTAGTGTGTCAGATAGCTTTATAAATTGACTTTTCCCTATTATATCATTATTAATCATAGCTTGTGTTTTATTTTTTGAGATAAATTTGCCGTATAAATATTATTACTACAGAATAAATATTTCTCAGTCAGAAATTCATTTTGGAAGAAAATAAAAAGACAAATGTTTACCTTTGCCCTTTCTTCACCCTTTCCAATTCTCAAATAAAAAAATAAAAAGCGAAATTCAGAAACACGGAAATGAAAAAATAGAATTGAAAAAGTGGAAAATTGTAATAGGAGTTATTGTGGTGTGCGTATTTACACCCAGACATTATGAAGTCAAAAGAAAAAGAATCAGAATAAATTAAAATAAATTGAATAAAAGAAAGATCTCTACAGTATTGAGAGTTCACAAGTGTTGAGTTGACAATTAAAACTTTTTTTCGGCTAATATTGAAAATAAAGATCTAAATTTGTGGAAAACGTTTTTTAGATTGAAATACACACACATATATAATAGAGGGACTGTTAAAGGTGTAAAAAGAACACGAGGACCTGTACCGACCAGTGGCGCACACAAGGGGGGTGTCCTAGGGGTCCAGACCCCCCCCTCTCAAGGCCCTTGATCTTTTTCCGATTAACTATAGTTCTAAGTATATAGTACGTAAAATTTAATTAAATATTTGTTATTAATGATTAATTTTATTAATTAACGCTGATTATTTATTCGATAATTAGTTTTTTACTGTTTTTTGTTCCCTAAAATCGACAAAATCAAAAGGAGTATGATACAAGAATGGTGGACTTTCGACCCTGGACCCCCTTCAACTTGAAAAATTCTTGTGTGCGCTACTGGTACCGACAGACCTCGCAATTTTGAGTATCGCTCAACTAAGGAGGACAATACTTAAGTTGGAACTCTACTTTCCGAACTGCCACGACTCGCCAGAGTGAGGATTGTATTTTTATTTATTCATTCAATCGGAACGATTGAGCTCAACCAGAAAACTTAAGAGATGCCAACCGATCCTCTGAGAGAGAGAGAGAGAGAGGAAACAAAACATAATACAGTACATAAACTGTCAAACGGCAGAGCAAAAGCCCCTCCCTACAGGGAGTACAATAAAAATAATATAAAAGTTGAATCATAATACTAAATGGCGACTCGAAAAAATGCAGAGATAAGGAGACAAAAATTACATGTTTATCCAAAATAGATTTGAAAATTTTGAAACAGGAAACTAATTTATTCAGAATAGAACTTACCCAGGAGCAAATGTGAGAACTCGTACATCAGCCCTTCAATAATACCAGGGCTTGTCACCGCATCTTGATAACGCCGACCACGAATTCGCGAACATAATCCCTTTGGTACGGCTGCCACTATGACCTGTCAGAGGGTTGAGTGAGTGAATATTAACGTCACACTGTTCAGCTACATGAGGTCTTTCGGCGACGGACCACGTAATTCTTAACCATGGACGACACCTCAGCTCTGGCTCACATCCCCCCTCTCCTAACAACCACACCACACCAATGGGAGGACATTTGAGCTCTCGAGAGATTTAACGTGTATCGCTCCCCTACGCAGCGGGTTCGTACTCGGGACAAAGCCAGCCATGATTCGATACCTTGACCACTCGGCTACCGCTGCTATCCTGTCAGAGGGGAGAAGGAGAGATACATCAACTTTTTTTTTATTCTGTATCATAATAAATTATCTATAAGTAGGGAAAAAAATATTTTAAACAAACTATCCGCTTCTTCAAATATAGTCACACACTTAATAAAATTTCCCTGAATCTCTAATTTTAATTATTTTATTAAAAATAGTAATATATATTAAATTTCCAAAAATATTTGCATGCTTCTTTAAATTTAGACTATTGTAAAGGACATTCTGGAATTGTTGGAAATCTAAGAGGATGAGCCTAACAGGGATGTAGGCCTCCTTTCCTCAAAGTGATGTTAAAGAATACGATTACATTTTGAAATGAAGAATTGCAAAAGCTGAAAATAACTGTACACAGGTGATTTGAGTTCAAAATATTTTTTACGTTTTAAAAAATGTTTCATATCACACAAAAACTCAGTAAACCGGAAAAAAAATTGCTGCGTGTATTGGTTTCATTAAGTTACAACACGACCATCGCTTAAAACTATCAATAATAACAAAAAATTGCTAGAATATTAATTTAAGCTCTGGAGATTATAGTAAAATGCTCAAAGAGTTCTGTTTGTTTGTAAAATAAACTGGTGAAATCATCATCATACTGAAAAAATTCTAAAATTATGCTTTCTCTCTTAATCATTTTATTTAATTTTTTGTATTAACTATTATGATAAATTAAATAAAACAAACAATTGAAAAAAATCATTTAATATTTCAGCATACACATGCATATTTATTTTCCGAGATTAAGACCGAGCGGAGCAGTGTTCCTTTACCTTTATCTTACACTACAAGGTATCTGTGATTATGCTAATATTTGATATCCTGAGTAGAACACTTATATTTGCTTAAAATTCAACATCAGTTGATTCGCATCATCTAATGAATATTCCTTTGGTGTTAAATTTCTACATTTGTAAGAATAAGTGAATATGTATAACAATTTGCTTGTGTTCAAAATTTCTTTCTCCTAATTGGTGATATTACGAAATTAAAATAGATCCGTTGACATTATGAAATTTTCTCTTGCTAAATAAATAAAAAAAGAAAGGGTGCGATATAAAAGACTAGTTTGAGACATTTCTTTGTTTCAGTTTTTTATAGTTTAAATGAGTCTGAGGATGTAAATTTCTCCTTACTCCCTGATTAAATTTCATTTGGTAACAGACAAACAAATAGAAAGTGTGTACGTATGAAAATATTTAGCAGAAATATCACACACAGTATTTCACAATTGAAAACAGGAGTCTTAATTGCGAATACTGATTACTGACAGTAATTTTAAATTACAAATTTTTTTAGTATTAATTTATGGTTTTCTTAGTTTTTCATATGAAAAATATGTAGTCTAAATTTTCTTAAGTTAGCTTAAGTAAGCATCCAGGATTTAAAGTGCTGATGAAAGAATAAAACTAATTTATCTCAGAAGCAAAACAAAGAATTACTCTAGTATAGGATTTCCATTTAAGAAATATATAATTCTGAAATTTTATTACAAGAAGCAGTTCTTGCTGAATTTTATCTATCTTTTTCATGTAGGAGAAAAGTAATTCACTCGCTCATTATGAGATCTCTGGAACTATACACCTACTGACTTAAAATTTATAAAGCATGTTCCTTTTATAATTTGAAATTCGTTTTGAAAAAATCGACAAACAAGAAGAGGTTGTAGATAAAACAAAATCTCTTTTTGAACTATTTGACCTACAGACTTAAATTCTGGCAGACATGTTTCTTTTGCTGAGTAGAGATATTCTAAAAATGGGCTCAGGGGAAATCGAGGGGATGGGGTTAGGAGGGCGTAAGAAATCAATGTTCTTCAAGTCCTGTTATTTTTAAATCAAGAGACGAGAGCTATATAAGAATGTTTACAATATAATCAAAAGCTTAATTTCTAGGACACAGATTACAGAAAAATAATACATAGTCATACAACATCTTGAAATACCCAGCGAATTTGGCAGGTTACGACTATTAATGAAATACAAGGCCAGTAAAAGAATTTATACAGTTTATATTATAAACCATCGTAAAATCCGGCTTATAACGCGCACTTTTAACATAAAAAAATAAGATCGAAATTTACGGGTGCACGTTATAGGCCGGTTATATAAACGATCGCTTTAAGCATAAAAAAAAAAAAAGATATTAGCATTAAAAAAAATTAGATTTCTACATGTATCGAAATACTATTAACTTAAAAGTTATATAAAATACCATATGAACTTAAAGAATTGCAATTCTATAAATGCGCTATTTTTTTTCAAAAAAGCTTGGGATACTTACTGGAATAAATTGCTTCAAAACATAAGAGTATTGGATATGTATGTTTCAGGTTTCTTCGTAAAAATTGCGGTGCACATTATACGACGAATACACCTTAAAATTAAAAAAAATGAAGCTTGAAAGTATTTGTGCGCGTTATACGCCAAATTTTAAGGTAATTATAAGAATTTTATAAATATATTCATGCAGTGGCGCACACAAGGGGAATCCTGGGAATCCGGACCCCCCAAAAGCCCTTGAATTTTTTTCTGATTGATTAAAATTCTAAGTATATAGTATGTAAAATTTAATTAAGTATTTGCCATTAATGATTAATTTTATTAATTAATGCTAATTATTTATTCAATAATAATTTTTTACTGTGTTTTGTGCCCGAAAATCGACAAAATCAAAAGGAGCATAGTACAAAAATGGAGAACTTTCGAACCCGGACCTCCCCCTTGAAAAATTCCTGTGTGCGCTACTGTATTCGTGTATTTTCAAGGAAAATAACTTTTCATAGGTTTAGATTAGATAAATATATTTAACTTTTCGCTTCTAACGAATTCGTCCTTCAATTGAAAATCAAGGCGTAATATTTAGAATAAAGCCTAAATTACTGAAAGTAATATGTGTATTAAAGAAAACAAAAATGTTTGTTTAAATAATTGAAAATTATGAGTTACTTTTTTATTTTTCGTATAATTATTAAGGGGTCTCAGGGGTGTTAAATTTTTCTGGAGGTCTGAAAATATAAACAATTTTCAAACAGGTATAATTCTTTTAAATTTAAATTAAATGATTCGAATCTTTTACACATTATTTATAAAAGAATGGGGCTTCAGAAAAGTATAAAATGTTTAAAATATAATCATAATTTTAAAATCATAAGCATATGAAAATTCTATGATAAATATTAAGTATTTTTTGCGTTGCGCACGCTATTTTCTAAAATAGTAGCTTTAATTACTAGCTATAAATTGAATAATAAAGTTAAATGTATTCTCATTACACTGTAGCTAAATTTATATAAATAGAATAATAACTTACATATTTTAATAAATAAAAAATATACATTTTTTAAAAATATTTAAAAATTTGCAATGTTTTACAAATATTTTGAAATACAAAAGACATATAATACTAAAATTAGGCACGGCTTAAAGAGTATGATGCATTTTATAATTCTATAAATTTTTATACATCAGATGCTACTATTTTAGAAAATAGCGTGCGCAACACAAAAAATACTTAATATTTATCATAGAATTTTCATATGCTTATGATTTTTAAAATTATGAACATATATTTTAAACATTTTATACTTTTCTGGAGCCCCATTCTTTTATAAATAATGTGCAAAAGATTCGAATCATTAAATTTAATTTTAAATGAATTATACCTG
>BMAV01008890.1:141062-151662 GCA_019973955.1 Trichonephila inaurata madagascariensis | reverse complement strand
TTTCAGACCTCTAGAAAAATTTAACACCCCTGAGACCCCTTAAGTAATCCGTTTTATGTGCGGTGAGTATTCAGGGAAATAAAACTGAACTTGTTTCTTTATAAACATCTCAAAGCTTACAACTTATTTAATTCCGTCAAATAAAATACATAATGTTGAAAATCCCTTATAAAAAAAACGCAATGTGTCTCAGTTGCGATTTATTCAATAGATTTCTAATGTTCTTGAAAATGGTATGACTGAAGATACAAGCAGAAAGAACCGGTTTTCTAGAAAAATGACGACAATTTTTTTAAAAATATAAACGAATACAATAAAGCAAACTTAAGCAAAAAGTTTTCTAATACCATATTTGACAACGAACGTCATTTTTATGTTCCTTTTTGAAACTTTGTATCTACTTGCGATGATTTTTACAATTTAGTTTAAGTTTTTGTCAAGACACAATAAATACATTCCAACAACAATATTTAAATTATTTTTATGTTCATGTTATACTGGTATTTTTCCATGCTGCACTCATAGATTCATGGTATTTCGTACTTCTGTTGGAGATCATTATATTAAAAGCTCGCTATCATTTTTCTCTTTTATATTGCACTTAATAATTTAACCAACCACGGAAATCGAGAGATGAAGAGTATTCTCATCAATCACAGTTAAAGTGTCGCTGTTAAAATAATGATTCAAAAAGATGGTTTCATTTTACAAAATTGCCAATTTTATTACTAATACTTATTTATTTGTACACCACTCGATAGCTAGGCAACTTCGGGCCAACAGCTATCAAGGGTTTCTGCACTTGGTCAGCGTTAAACATTTGTCCCATGGCTGAGCACACATAAATGAAGAAACCCTATATTAAATCAACTTTCCGACTTCTGTCTTTGCCCCTTTGTCTAACATCTAAAAAATATTATATATATAATCGCACATAAATAAATTCGTTAGGCGAATTTATATGCCTTTTCCCCCGGTACATACGAGGACGCATGAGTTTATCTGAAATTTTTCATATATATATATATTTATTTATTTGGTTTACTTTGGCCCAGCCTCAAAATATTCTAAACATCGCGAAATTTGAGAATCTGTTTCGTTTTTCTCAAAAATTACAATTAGACTTATACTTATCAGACAATATTAGACGAGTATACTCGTCATGACACAAAATCCTGTAGCTTGTCTATGACGAGTATACACGTCAACCGCAGTTAACTGGTTAATGTGTACTTTATTATTTTGGTTTTATAACCTTATTAGAACAATTCGAAATATATTTGGAGATCACTGAGATTCAAAATTCAGAGGCTTACGAAATGGTGCTTATGACACCGTACCTGGCAAATCAGGACTTTATAACAAAGCTTTCATTCGATTTTAATTTGCGTTGCAATCTAAAGTAACACGGGGCACTACGGTAGCCCAGTGGTCAAGGTATCGGATCATGACAGGCATGTCATGAGTTCGAGCCCACTTCCACTAAAGACCCGCCGTGTAGGACCGCGATGCACGTTAAATCTGTCGAGAGCTGAAACGTCTTCCCGTTCGTGTGGTGTGGTAGTTAGGAGAGCTCAGGTGTCGTCCTCTTCCTTGACCATGATTCAAAAGAACGAGGTCCGTCGTCAAAAGCCCTCGTGTAGCTGAATAGAGCGACGTTAATATTCACTTACTCACTCACTAAAGTAACACGAGGACTATTGGTGACGTAATTTTAAACCTCAGTAAAATGACGAGGACGACTCCTGAGCTGACACATCCTCTCCAAGCTTCCACACTAATCCAAGGGAGGATCTTGAGCCTCAGCATATTCTACTTAACATTGGCTTCCAAACACGGTGGATCTTTAGTGACTCTAGGGCACAAACCCACAACTCAAGAAAGCTATCCACAAATTCGCTACCATGACCATTCGGCTACCACAGCTGCAATCAAAACTTTGAGGATCAATGCCATATTATGTGCGGGACAACAATTGCTGAGCAATTATACTTGCGAACTTGTGGCCAGCCTTATCGAGTTAAAATACTAATGATGACCCGCTGTCCAGAGTGGCTGACCCTTGTAAATCTGTCGAAGCTAAGAATTCTTCCGCTGGAGAGAGAGCTTAAAGATTGGAGTATCAATCAGTTCAGATGACGTTTTTGGGACTTGACCGTGATTCAAAAGTACGAAATTAATCGACAGTAGCCTTCGTGCACCTCCAATATTCGGCTTTTCTATTATTCTATGGGGTTTGTTATTGAGGGAAATTGAACTGGAACTCACAGTTTACTTAATCAACACTATCCATGAACACTCGGCTAACATTACATCAGTTATTATTTTTGAACCTTTCATTTGTAAAAAAAGTGTGGCAATATCTTCCATAATATTATATACAGTCGGACCTCTATATAACGAAGTCGATAAATCCCGGAAAAAGTTCGCTATATGGAAAATTCGTACTATAGAGGTGCATCTTTTAATATACTTTATAAACCACATAAAACAAATTTTAAATTCATAAACACTACATATTAAAAAAAAGAAATTATTCACACCTTTTTTTAAAATTAGTATATGCTTATTTTATATATCTTACGCATTAAATAAGAATGAAAGAAAGAAAAACTGTAAGGAAGACAAGAAAAAAGAATGTCGAAGAATTCACTGTATTTTCAATATTAAGAAAATAATTTTATGCTAAAATCAATGAATTTTAAGGATACTTTATAATTTATAAGGCATGCAAGTAATATTAAACATAGATTATTTATAATTAGGACACGGGACAACTCCACTGAGGTTGAAAGAGGATATCGAAGGTGTTTCTAGTGAACTGAAAATAGGGGTTAAAGGTTGCACTTCTTGGATGAAACGTCCAGAACTCTATTGCTCTCGGCTAGTTAGGATCTAATAACACCAGTTCAAGATTTATGACCACCTTAAAATATGTTAAAGAGAGAATAACTTGAAATTTTTTCAGAAATGCTTTAAAAAGAGGGAGAACAAAAACTGATTCACAAAAGAAAAAGTTCGTTATATAGAAAATGCACTTCGCTATAGAGAGGTTAATTTACGAAAAAAATCGTGAAATGTTCAAAGTTCCAGGAAAAAGTTCGCTATATAGAAACATTCGCAATATAGAGGTTCGTTATATAGAGGTTCGACTGTGTTTTACTTATGCACAATAAACAAATCTGTACATAGACATATAACTACCATTTTGGTTTGACATGGATATTTATAAATATATATAGATAAACATTAAGTATTCACTTTGTTATAAATGTCTAAAAAAAATTGTAAGGCAAATAATATAGTGGTGATATTAATTTGTAATATCGTAGAAAAATATTGACATTTCTAAGGGGGAAATGTGTATTATACCATGATATATTAGCTATAAATTGAGTATTTTATTTCATTACATTTGTTGGAAAGAAATTTTCACTTGAATTACTCGATTTCTCTAGGATCGAGGAAAATTACGAGATCCGTCACCAAAATCCCTCGTGTTGCTTTATGCCAATTTTTCGGGAATTTTTCAAAATTGACATGAAAAAGTTATGATATGTATATTGACTTTTCTGTAAACAATACCAATTTTTCTGCAATTTATTTTCTTAACAGATTAATTTTTTTTATTTGTGAAATTTTTTGCGTATAACTTCTTATATCTTAACCCGTTAACTGCTGATTAAAAGTTACGTGATTCACTCCCCAATGCCATCATTTTTCTCAATGGCGTACGTTTGTAATGTATTGGAGGGAAATGCAAAGACATAAATAAGCACATTTTCTCTGAAATAAGTAAATCCTTCTCAAAAACACTGTCAAGGTCCATTTTATTGCATTCCAAAATCTTCGGAATATCTTTATTGATAGCAGCGCTAATAAAAGGATCATATTTTGAAAAGACGTATATATACGTCCTGGACATTTATCGCGTTAGATGAGGGAGACGTATATATATGCCGGTGGCAGTCAAGGGGTTGATAAGCCTTTCAAAATTTTCGATTTATATAACACTGCAAATCAAAATATAGAAAATTTTATTGACCAAATTCTTGACATTTTATATCTCATAAAAATACAGATTCCCCCCTCCCCCAGAATTTGCCCATAAATAAAATAAATTAGTTTCATCACAAAATAAACAGTTTCAAAGGGAAAAAATCTCATTTCTATGATTATATATATGATTTGTGTGTGTGTGTTTTATTAAAACTCTTCCTAAATTCTTGATTTCTGAAAAAGTACAAAAATCAAAACAAAGAGAGTTATGCACAAAATTCCTGGCAAATCTTCAGATCTCCCACCAGTTCCGGCTCTTCCGAAATTTCCTAATAAAATAAATTTTATCCCATTCCAAATTGGACAATTTCAATAAAAAAAAATTCATTTCCACCAGAACCAATCTGAAATTTCCCGTTAATTTCCTCAGGGTATACGACTAAGTTGACATGGAAGTTTAAAAAAAGATGAGAAATCTACTGAAGGGAAAAAAAAGAATGCTTGCAGTAGCAGCAACAAAATAAAAAGCCCGGCAGAATTGTTTTCCTATCCAAGACTATCACTATCGCTGAATCTTTTCAAGATGAAGTGACACTACTGTAGAGACTGGGAAACAAGTGAAGAAAAGAAAATACAACTTTCTATGTCCATTTATATGAGAAATCGAACTTTCCTCAGCTAAAGGAAAGGCTGGAAGAAAAAGTTTCTGTAACTATTGGGTTTTCGTAAGAAACTGTATTTTTAACTTTTTTTCAATTCGAAAAACCTTGGGTTAAAGGAAATGAAGCTGCAAGCATATAGTTTTCAAATTTTTTTACCCTTAAAAAGCTATATAGTTACATAAAAAAATAATAGTTAGAGATTACACCGTATGTTTTCTACTAGAACTGGACCTATGCTTCTTATTCACAAAAAATATATGTTAATTTAAAAATTTTGTTTTCTTAAGACTCTACCTGGGTATAATGCGCTAACTATCGTCTATCTTTTTATCTTTTTTAGATGAGATATTTAATCACTTCACTTAATTTCCTGCCTTTAAGAAAAACGATTTTATACGTACAAAAGAAGCGTAAAAAATTTAGTAAGAATTTAATAAGTGCTGAATTCTCTAAACGTTTAAATTCTACTTCCTTTATCTTTGAAACGAAATACTCTTCCGCAAAATTAAATGAACCGTATCAAATTACTTTTAATAGAAATAAATTTTTTAAAAATTATCCATGCACTAAACCAGATTGAATGATTTTTTTTTTGGCGTTTAACTGGTTGGTTTCAATTTCCATCCTTAAATTTGTACTGTTAGACTCGTGTCAAATTCAAAAAATTCTTACTATAGCTACAAAAAATAGATTTATTCATCCCTGATATATATAAATAGGGTAATATATAAAATAATAATTTAATAAAATTTAACTTTTTAAATAAATTTAAAGTAATCGAAATATATTTAAAATGTTATGTGTGAGATTTTTAGTTTCAATGTAAAATTAGTTTTTTTTTAAAAAACCAGAAATTTTGTTCCTTTTCTTTTCATGAAAAATTTAGTAAAAATATGTTTTATGTGCTTTATATCAATACATATTTTTAAAACTATTCATAATTTTTATGTATTAACATTTTTCACTGTTTTCTTCGGTGGTTGTTTTAGTTGCTTCTTATAATTTAAAGTTTGAAAAAAGCTACTTTTATGGAACTTCTATTTTTTCCTACACTTTTCACCAAATTTAACTGTAACTGAGAGCGTGTCATGTTTTTCCGTGCTCCCACCCCATCTGCAACTTTACACCCCCGCATCAGGGGCATTCCGTCTGTAAACAGGAAACGTATCGGACGGACGCAAAATCTTTTGTCTTTGTAAAAAGACTACCGCAATTTATAGACTGAGTTCTAAATATTTAAAGCACTTTCAAATGTGCGATTTTCATACCGCATTTTACAATTTAAAATTAAGTATAAGTTAACTATATAAATATTTCTGTAATTAAAAAATCTGTATTACTCCATCTCTGGTAGTTACTGATACACAAGCTACAACAACACCTAGATTCGTATTTAAATTAAAAAAAAAACCTCCAATATACGTATCTTTGAATAGGCTCTCTAATGCATATATAACTTTATTTACTAGAGTTTCACCTATGAAAAACTTCCTAATTTTTTTTTTTTTTTTTTTTTTTTTGCAATTTTTTTAAATAAATTATCTTGATAGTTCAAAACTTAAGAAAGATTATTTTTTATAACGTAACAAAATTTTAAAATATTGTGAGTTTAAAGTAAAATTTTAATTGCAAGAAGTATTTTGAATAAAAAAAATATCACTACAAGAGAACGAGAGCATCAAAGAACGACATTTGAAAGTTGAACATCTATATTACGAACTTCTATATTGCGAATTTTTCTGTATAGCGAACTTTTTCCTGAAACCAAGAACATTTCACGATTTTCTTCGTAAAATAATCTCCCAATAATGACGTGCATTTTCCATATAACGAACATTTTTCCTCTTGTGGTTCATTTTTTTCTCCCTAATTTTAAAGCATTTCTGGATATTTCAAGTTATTATCTTCTTTTAACACATTTTATGGTGGACATAAATCTTGCACTTTGGGGCCTTATTCGCCGTGAGCAATAGAATTCTATGGTTTCATCCATGTAACATTTAACCCCCATTGTCCAATTCACTAGAAACATTTTCGATATCCCCTTTTTTCCTCTGTGAATTGTCTCCTGTCCCCGTGTCTTTGAGATAGTTTCCGGTCATTTCTATTGTTGATCAGTCGCACTGGTAACTTCATTTCTCTTAGCTCAAAAATGTCAAAACGAAAGTGCTTAACAAAGAAAAAAATTTAATTCTTCAGGAAGTGGAGAAGGCGTCAAGATACTTTCCAAGCAGGTATTTTTTCCCCTTTCTTTTTATATGTACAATATATAAAATAAATAAATATTAACTAACAAAAAGGAGGGAATAATTACTTTCTAATATATAGTGTTTATGAATTTAAAATTTGTTTTATGTGGTTTATAAAGAAAATTGAAAGATGAACTTCTATATAACGAATTTTCTGTATGACGAATTTTTTTTCGGGATTTAGCGACTTCGCTTCATTGAAGTCCGAGTGTATTATATATCTTGATATGCACAAAAAGGTACCGAATAGTTGAAGAACGAGAGAACCGCTTTAAAAAAAATTTTAGTTTCTCTAACTACAGGATTATTTTTTTGTAAATTTGGCTTTATTTCCGTACCCATTTAAGTGAAAATAACAATATATTTCATTCGTAAAAATAGAATAAAATCAAACTCGTTTATATGCTTTTTTTTTTGTGTGTGTGGGTGTGAAATTTTTTTTAAACGGTATATAAAAAACATTCATCAAATACCTGTTATGAAAAAAATTTCATATTTTATGCATTTTGCTTAGACACACATGCAAGGCTTTAACTTTGAAAGAAATTGGAAAGCCATTTTCTCAAATATAAAAGGATTTCAAAATTCCAGAATGAGCTTCAATACTTTATGTCTGGTTACGGTGACATGAACGAGGAACAAAGCAATAAATCGCCGTCACAAAAACTGACTACATTGTATCACAGAAGCCTTACACTGTAATACACGTTTTTAACTCTGAATGAGTGCGAGGTGATGAAAGAGGTTTAGTAAAGTTCTCTACAAGAAAATCCGCGTTCTTGACTACGAAGAATAGTTTTACATGCTATTTTTGTAACTTTCATATGTTTAATACTTGATATCAGCAAATAAAACATTAATAAAAGTTTCTGCAGAGTAAATTAAATTTTTCCTTGTTTGGAAAATCAACTTCTATTCACACTGTGAGGTTTCGATTTATATATTTTCTATATGGGACTTTTTTTATTCGATTTTTTTGTATATTTTATAAAAACCTTTTTGTGAAATTCTAACATTTTTTTACGCATTTTCTTTCATGAGTTCCTTGTTCCACTTGCAAGAAAATAGGTTTGAGTGTATGGAATTCCCTTTAATACTAAAATTCATTTTCGTTGACATAATTTAAATAAAGTTGTTCCATTTTAGTAGAATTCGCACAAAATAGCCATTTTTCAAGGGAATAGCGAACGCTAAGAACTCAGGAACTCTGTTGTAAGTTTTGTTTATTTTGCATTCGTTATCATCAACCATCTAATTCTATATATAAGAACTTTTTCAATTCCTAATATTAGTTCCCTCTCTCCCTATATATATCTTGCTCAAATTTTCAATCGTTAATAAAATACTTTTAATTCATAACACTCAAGTTCAAATATATTTTATTAAACTTGTAGTGGATGACACTTGATATTAATACAGATTTTTCAAATATTAATTCTGTTTAATTCATGAATAAATAGTAAAAAACAAAAATAGTAGTACACCACCATATATAAAAAGGAAAATCGCTCATTGGTTCCCTGTAGCGCAATGGATAGCACGTTGGACTTTTGATCCAAAGGTGTTGGGTTCGAATCATACTTGGGATTGCCTAATTTCTGAGAGTGTGATTTATGAATGAATAAATAGTAACAATCAAAAATAATAGCCTAACACCATATATGGAATGGAAAATTGTAAGGAAAATCGCTTTTTATTTTGCCATTTTATATTGTAATTTTGTCATATGTATATACATATTTATATTAATAGAAATTATTTAACAGAAAGTAACTAAAGTAAAATATTTCTTTGTTGACCTAAGTAGGGGAATAGACTTCATTTATTTATTTTTTTATATTACTTGTTAATTCATAAGACAAGGTATGACTGAGTAAAAAAAATCGAACATTTCTTTTGAAATTGTTTTTACCTAAAACAAAAAAAAAACAAAAAAAAAAAAAAACCGCTTCAATTTCTGAGACAAATTTATTTAGAAAGCATGAATTTAAAATTCTAATTTTTCTTTTTCGAACTATTTCCTCCGCTGTATCCCGATAAAGATCATGTGATCATTTACCTTAACAATTAACAATTTTTAAAAACACTGAATCCCCGAACTTTTAAATTGTATTGGTATAAAAAGGGATATATTTTAACACACAAGTTGATATATAAAAACCAAACTTGTGTAAAATAGATATTTGTTACATTGTATAGAGAAATGTTTTAAAACTATCTTACAAAGAATTTATAAATTCAATTCGTGTCTTTTATTCAAACTAAATTTGTATTCACTGAAGAGCACACATCCTGTATTTCATTTTTTAATCTAATAAAAACAAATGTAAAAATGTATGTAACTTTTATGGAAGTATTGAAATTTTTTTGAGAAAATTTCTGGATCTCTCAGCTGTGAACAGTGTAATATTGGTCTGAAAATTAATAGAAATATATCTATTTTATTTCTCATGAAATTTTCCAATTTTTAGGAAAGGATAAAGGATTATGAGAATTATTGTGTGTGTTCAGACTTTCAAGTATTCTCTTTTTTAATCATTTAAAAATAGAAAATTTGTTATACTGATATCAATTAAAGAAATTTGTATTTTTTAAACAACAAAATATGATCAGATGTCTTCCAAAATTAATGCATTAATTTTTAATTATTTTTTCCGGATTTAATTTTATAAGAAATGAAATTTCCAATACAACGAAAAGGAATTTAAATAAAATAGTGTACTTTAAATATTCACAAATAATTTTAAGAAAATACTAAGTTCAATTTGATTTTCTTCATGAACTGATTGATTGGACACATTGCCACGTAAGACATTTTTAAGAGAGAAAGAGCAACATAGAAGACATTTGATTGGTTACTTATTAAAGTGACACTATGAAGAAACACAAGGGTTACTCGACGGACTTCATAATTTCGAACCACTGTCAAAAGACAAGGTTGACCCCTGAGCCGGCCGCAATCTCAAAACTACCATACCATAACAAAGGAAAGACTGGTACTTACGTATTATCGCAACAATCGCCAACGTTCAAGAATATTTGCCAAGTTGGCAACCCCAATTTCGTACGACCCGTATATGCTGAATTGGCAATCACGTGCTTCGTTTCATATATTGTCACAAATAGGCTGCGATATTACGTAAGTAACTAATTTTTATGTTATAAAAAGACATGGTGTGGCGAAGTGGCGCACACAAGGGGAGTATCCTAGGGGTCCGGACACCACCCATAGCCTTTGATTTTTTTTTCGATTGGTTATAATCCTATGTATATATTACGTAAAATTTAATTCTGTATTTGTTATTAATAATTAATTTTATTAATTAATGCTAATTATTTATTCAATAATTAATTTTGTGTTGATTTTGTTCCCGAAAATCGACAAAATCAAAAGAATATGTTGGGCGGCGTATTGGAGCATAATACCAAAATGGTGGACCCCCTTGAATTTTTGTGTGCGCTACTGGTGTGGGGTAAATTTAACATGAATTAGTTCGGTTCAGTCCTAGGAGAGCCCACACCCTTGGCGCGAATTATTTGGGGTTGGTGATAATTGTGCCATCTTGGTAACCCTACTTTGATACACTAGATATGGTAAACCTATTTCTGGAAATTTCGTATTTTGTCGACGGGCATTCCGAATTTCATTTGTTTTGAGGAACCGGGCTGGAATGGTTGCGTGTGTGAAGG
>BMAV01008890.1:114130-136062 GCA_019973955.1 Trichonephila inaurata madagascariensis | reverse complement strand
TCAAGGTTACTCACGTTATTAAAATCGAATCCAAGCCAAGCCATAGAATTTCAGTTACCTTAAAATCTGGCGTATAACGTGCAACTATACTTTCGAGCCTCAATTTTTAATTTTAGGTATATTCGTCGTATAACAGGTACCAACTTTTCACGAAGTAAAACCTGAAATGTTCATGTGCAATGCTCTTATGTTTTTATTCGAGGTATTATTCTAAATTTTAGAAAAAATAATGTACTTCTAGAACTACAAACCTCTAAGTTTTTAAGAAATGACATTTCTTTTAAATAAACATTATTTCGATCTATGTTGAAATCTGTTTTCTTCCTATGTTCATCTTTTGCTATTTTTATTTTTGAAGCTCTCATTATTATACCTGACATATAACAGCACCTATAAAATTCGATCTTATTTTATCTATTAAAAGGGCATGTGTTATACGCCGTATTTTTTATGGTAATCAAGATTCGAACTACATATTCGAGACGAACATCACCACACTTACAAAACTTTTTACTTTAACCATTCGTCTCAAATGCCCTTTTTTCTCGGCATTTAATTTCATAATTTTGAACCAGCTTTAAATTGACGGCGATATTCGAAGAAATTACTCGCAAGGTTTCACAGTTCATTAAATTGAACCTTTAAAGTCTACATGAATTTTACATACGACCGCTGCCGATATTTCATAAGATAATATTGACCAAATTCTAGACTTGAAACCAGAAATTTCGCTAGAGTTTATAAGCTGTTTCAACTAAATAAGAACAAAAATAATACCCATTAAGATTAAAAATGACATCTATGCCCACATTACATGTAAAAAAAGCCTTAATTTAAATGCTCTAGTAGAGTTCCCGACAGTGAAAAAAAAGTATACATGATGAAAAGTTATAAAGAATTTATGAAACTCACTTGTGTGTGTGATTTTCTTTGGAAAAACATGAAATCAAATTGGCAAATGACATTTTGATGTGTTACAGTTACAGGTTTTGTGGGGGTATGGAACAACAAAGGGGAGCTATTCCATTTTGGTGTAATTTTAACTTATAATGGACTCTGAAGCAAAACGTTGGCCGCGGTAGCCTAGTGGTTATGGTCCTGAACTCTTGGCCGGGGTATCACGGGTTAAAGTCCCCGTCGCGACTGAAGACCCGCCATATAGAGGGGATTGATACACGTTAAATCTATCAAGGTTCTGTTTGGTGGGGGCTATGGTAATTAATAAAGGGATGTTCTAGCCCGGGAGTCGTCCTCGTCACTTGACCATGGTTCAAAATTACGAGGTCAGTCGACAATATCCCTCTTGTTGCTGTACAGTGCGAAAGTAATGAGATTCTCACTCTCACTGCAGCAATACTAGGCATACTGGAGACGGAAATTTCTCAACTATGCTCAAGTGACGATAACAACACTTGAGCTAGCACCCCACTCTCCTAGCTTCACACCAATGTGAACCACAACAGATTTAACGTGCATCAGCCTTTCTACAAGGTGGGTGTCTTCAGTGGTATGAGGATTCGGGTTCATGTCCCGTTACCACCATGTCCACTCAGCTAGTACGGCTAATTTCGATAATTAGCTCTCAAAAATAAATTGGGTTCTCCTATTTTCAATATATGTGACGTATTTCCTTTGATAATGAAAGTATTAAATGAAAAATTGATCCTAGTAAGTGAGTGAATATTGACGTTGCACTATTCAGCTACTCGAGGGGTTTTGGCAATAGACCTCGTACTTTTGAACCATGGTCAAGTGACGAGGATGACACTTAAGCTGGAACGTTTGAGGATGGTTGAGCTTCGACATATTTAACGTGCATCGGCCCCCTCTGCACGATGGCTCTTCAGCGGTACTAGCTCGAGCTCATGTCACGACGGCCACGAGTCCGTTACCTTGACCACTATGCTAGCGCTGCCACAAAATTGACCCTAATGTCGACTTATATTTCTCCAGTCAAGAATATTGTGATCATAACACGTATTTCCTATAACTTCAAAAATTAAGAGAATGAAATTAAGGGAACCACATAACATCAAAAGTATCGATTTTTCAATATTAGTATTACAAAATACTGCTTATTTTTCTGAATCTAAAAGTGTACAAAAAATAACGTTAATAAACCTTGATAAAATAACCTTAAAATATAAAAAAAAGTAATTGACAAAAATGTAACAAACATTTACTAATGTTAAGTTTTTTCACTTTTTCACCGAAGCATAATTTTTTGCTTTTAGGTACGCTTTTAAAAAAAACTGTTGCACTATATAAAGAAAGAGTTCCAAATTTTTATACTTTAGGATATCTGTGCATACATAACGAACCTATTTTTTTAGTCAAATAAGTACATAGTTTTTAAAGAAAAACTATATATGGCGAAAAAAGGGGGAATAAAGGGGGAGGGGAATACAAATTTTACAAATTACAAAATTTTATAATTTTTTTAAAGAAATTATCTTAATATTGTACTAAAACTATTGTACATAGGTTCACTATGTTTTGCGCATTGTTTTATATATGTGCAAAAAATGTTTTACATATTTAAGAGATACTTTTTTTAAAAAAAATACTGTACCTTATATAACATTATGTCCAACTTAAATTAAACAAGAAAAAAAAATAACTGAAAAATTATTTTTGTATTAAGATAACAAAAAAAAAAATCTAAGTTCTATTGAAAAGTTTTAAAGATATATGTTACATAAACAAAGAGTTTTATTTTTGGAATTTTTTTCTTTCGAGCATGTCTTGTTACCCTAAGCCCATTTTTTCACTTAAATTGCTTTACGAATTGAAATTAACCAGAATTAGAGTTGCAGATGCCATGTTAAATAAAAAAAAATTAATAGTAAAAAAATAAAAACGATAATGCTGAATAAAATACTACAGAAAACTATTTATTCAAAGAAAATAGTTAAAATAATATGGATTGCGTATGCATGGCCTTTTAACTTCATTTTCTCTTGTTCTTGAATTATAAAAGAAGTTCCTTCGATCATTTCAGCTATCAGGTCAACAAAGTTATCAATCAAAAGGACGTATCACATGAATAAGATGTCATAGAACCTCACATGTGTATAGAGAATAAAAAAATCGCTCCGGTGAAGAAAAAGTCTGATCGCTCAAGAAAATTGAGAGCTTTATCTAGTCAACCTGAGCAATAATAGAACCATTTGATAAATAAGATATTGATTGAGGGAGTATTGTGAGGTAAAACATGGTGGCCTTCGGATGTCGGTCAGATAAATGCTATTACATGCGCCCAGAAGAGTGTTGGACTAGGAAGTTAAAAATAAGCAAATAGATCAGAGTAGTGTTTCTCAAATTTTCAATATTTGCGACCCAATATTCAGTCATAATTTTCTTCGCGCCCCCCTCCATACAATAACAATGTATTGAATTCAATAATACTATAATTTGAGAGGCTAACACTACAATACAACTTTAACCTCCTAAGTGCCATCGGCGTATATAAACGTCTCACTCAGCCAATGCGTTAAATGCCCCGGACGTATATATACGTCTTTCCGAAGTACAATATTTTCTGTGCACTGCTATTCATAAATGTTATGAAAGAACCTTGACAGTGTTTGCAACGGATTTACTTTATTTCTGAAGATTTACTTATATATTATTCTTTATCTACCCCCCCCCCCAATACACCACATACGCTCGCTTACGTGTTAAAGGTTGGCATTGGGGAGCGAATCATGTAATTTTTAATCGGCATTTAAGAGATTAATTATCAAGATGAGTGTTAATTTTTGCATATAATTTTATATACGAAACAAGCCCATGGGGTCACTGGTAATTATTAAACGTGTTCTTAACTTAGTATTGTTAAATTAATTATAAAATACATTGGCGGTGCTGATATATTTATTAGTGTATTATGTCAGCGTAAATGTGTATTTTATTTTTTTTATTATGTCAGAATGTATTCTGTTTGTTTTCTTTCAATAAATTAATAATTTTTTAAAATAATCTTTTGTTTTCGACTTTTCAAAATGCTCGCGCTCCCTTGTAGTAGTATCACACCCCACAGTTTGAGAAGCACTGGATTAGGGTGTTTTGTTTTAAAGTAAATAAATTATTATAATAGTTTTTGAAGTAGATTCATTAGTTTTTTTTTAACACGTTTTTATTAGCTTCACCTGTATGTAACGGAATCTTTGTAGACGATTTTTACCCACTTTAAAAAGTCAGGATAATTCAAAAAAATTCACACTTGCCAAAGACCGATGACAATACAATAATTTAATAATTTTGTTTCATTTTCCGGATCAGAGAGGATCATCAAGATTAACAATTTCAAATTTACTGATTTGGCGACTAATTCGAGATCGACTAAAATGTAAGTTACAACCCTAAACCCAAAACGCTCATGTTTAATACAAATACAACAACAACAACAACAACAACAAAAAGTTGAATTCATCAATGTATAAATGATAGTTTAAAAAACTAAAATACACGCTTCTATAGATAATCGAACTAAAAAGCAAAAAAAAAAAATAATTCTTAATTTAAGAATAAAATGATTAACGAGAAAATTAATGTTATTGGGGTAAAAACGTGGGGTGCTCTATATTAATTGTTATAATTTCTTACTAGTTCTATTCCGAAATCTGAGTTAGTGTAAAAATGTAGTACAAAGCACACACCCCACTTTTACCACAATGACATTATCTCGTTAATCATTTTATTCTTATATTAAGAGTTATTTTTTACTTTTTAGTTCAATTATTTATAAAAACGTGGTTTTTTTTTTTAGTTTTTTTTTAAAGTTGTAGTTTATTACATAAATTATATTACGTATTAAAAATTTTGATAAAAGAGGAGGAATGCGCGTTTATTAACATCGTACTATAGAGCAACACGAGGGCTATTCGCGACGAACCTCGTAATTTTGAACCATGGTCAAATGACGAGGACGACACCTGAGGTGGCACCCCCTCTGTCAACTTCCACACCCCACCAATGGAAGGACGTTTGAGCCTCGACATATTTAACGTGCATCAGTCCCATCTGCAAGGTAGATCTTCAACGGCTCTCGACTCGAACTCATGACGCAGCTACCACGAGTCCAATACCTTGACCACTAGGGCTAGAACTTAAGATATGCCGATACGATTTCGTGAGTGAGTGAATATTAATGTCGCACTGTTCAGCTACACGAGGGTTTTTGGTGACGCACCTCGTAATTTTAAACCATGGTCAAGTGACGAGGATGACACCTAAGCTAGCACCCTCTCTCCTAACTACCACACCACGCCAAGGGAGGACGTCTCAGTTCTCGATAGATTTAACGGGCATCGCTGCCCTGCACGGCGGGTCTTTAGTGGTACTGGGCTCGACATGCCTGCCATGATCCGATACCTTAACCACTGGGCTCCCGCAGCTCTGATATGAGCTCGTGACTATAGCTACTAAAAGAGGGTGAAAACATAAAGATAGTAGGGCAAAAATAGTAATTTTAATTTTCTCAGCTTTAGTATGTGTGTTTGGTTTTGAAAAATATTTAGGAATTGCAATAAATTTTCAGCAACACAAAGAAAGGAAAACAATTCTGTTGTATTTAACTTTCGTGTGATATTGAAAATATAAAATAAAGGTTGATGTGTGTGTGTGTTTAAATTAATGCAATCAGTTGAAAAAATTATTGTAGGTAGATATTTGCTTGTTATATGCCGTATAAGAAAAGATTCTTTCTCTTGACACAAAATGTAAAACAAATATTTCCAATATCATTGCTATGTACGTATACATTTCTTTTATGTGTGTTACTCTAAACACACATCAAGCCATAAAAATTTACACAAGTTACGAAAACATACACTTATGTATACTGTAAAAGAAAGATAAATTTGGAAGTCTGTGTTTACTATGCTAAATTGAAGCTGAAATTCTTCGTTTCAAGAGGTAAAATTCTTCTTAGAAACGGAATTAAAGCATAAAAACAATTTTATGCAATTTTTGTCTTGTTTATTTCACTGATCCAGTGGCGCATACAAGTGGGGGGGGGGAGGGTCCAGGTTTTTTTTCCGATTTAACTAAGCATTTGTTATTAGTAATTCATTTTATTAATTAATGCTAATTATTTATACAATAATCTATTTTTACTGTATTTTTTTTTCGTTCCCGACAATCGATTAAATGAGAAGAACATGTTTGGTGGCGTAATGGGCCTTGATACAAAAATAGTGGACTTTTGACCCTCCCTCCCCCCTCACTAAAAAATGCCTGTGTGCGCCAATGTACTTATTCATAAAAACATTTAATACTGAAATTCCTTATAAAGAGATAAACTTATTTTACCCCGATTTGTGTGTGTGAAAGATTTTTAAAAAGTACCTTAGCAACAGTTATTACCTAAGAGGATATATATAAACCCTTTGATTATAAGATGCTTCATAGTTTTCAAACTAGATATATATATTTTATGATAAATATATATATAATAGTTGTTCAGAATATATGTATAAATATATATTTTTGGAAATGATATGTCAAATAATTGCAATCTTTATCTGTCGCATTCCTTAACAGTGTTAAATAAATATTGTTTTGAAGATAGAAATGTGATTAAAAACTATACGCTTAGAGCTACCATGCAATCTATCATTATTTTACGCGTCGTCCTCAGGTTCTTCGTGAAAACTTATTAAGCCTATACTTTCAACTCCTGCCTCGCGGAATTGCAAGTATGAGGTCAATATTCGCTTAACAGTTTTTTCTTTCAAATTAAGATTTTCCGGTTTCCCTAAGAGATATATTTTATCATTTTGTTGGTAAATATATATTAAGCACAAGATATCCATTACTGTACACATGAGCTATCAACAAGATAATATTTATTAGATCGCAATACATTTTTTGGAGATATCTCTTTCTTATCGATGAAGTTTTAAAAGTTTAATATAATTATTTTTTTCTTTAATTATTTTCCCTTTCTAAGCAAAATCTTATAAATTAGTTGAAGTACAATGTGTGTCGTTTTAGTATATTTTGAGTCATATATAAGACATTTTTAGAATATAAATGTTACCTAGTTGTTATACTTAACACATGACCACTTATTCTTTACCTCAAAATGTGACACTTACTTACACTCATGTCCAAAATTACGGTCACAAACATGTTTTTCGTCATAATTTTAAATTGTGAAAGAAACACTTTTAGAATTTGTATTTTATGCATTTTCAAGTAACGGGATAGTACAAAATCAACCTTCAGTTTTGGAAAAGAAGTTGTTTAGCGCTAGTTTCTGCAGAATTATTGAATTGAGTCTGTTTAAGCATATGAGATTTTTACCTGCAGTTTTGTGAATATTGCATTAAAACAAAGAAGCTAGCCCAGTGCTTCTCAAAGTTTCAATATTCTCGACCCAATATTTAATCATAATTTTCATCCCCCCACTCATAAAATAAAAATGTATTGAATTCAATAATGCTATACTTTGATACTAAAACTACGATACGACTTTAACCTCTTAAGTGTCACTAGCGCGTAATAAGTGTCTCGCTCAGTCAAAAACGTTAATTTCCTTGGACGTATACAAACGTATTTCCGAAGAACGATCTTATTTGTGCAATGCTATCCATAAAATTATATCGAAGACTTTGGAATGTAATAAAAGGACCTGGACAATGTTTGCGAAAGCTTTACTTATTTAAGATTATTTTGCTTCTTTAGTCCTCCCCGCCCTCCCAATACATCACATACTCGCGCCTACGAGGAAAACGGCTGGCATTGGAAAGCGAATCGCAAAACTTCTAATCGGCAGTTAAGGCAGCGTTTCTCAAACTGTGGGGCGCGCCCCCTTGGGGGGCGTGACAACTCTACGAGGGGGGCGCGAGCATATTGAAAAGTTAAAAACAAAAGAATTAAAAAAATTGTTAATATACTGAAAGAAAAAACAAACAAAATACATTCTGACATAATAAAAAATAAAATGCGCATTTACACTGGTATATTACAAGCATAAATGTACCAGTGCTACAGAATGTGTGTGAGTGCATTTGATAATTTATTTAGCAATATTAAGATAAGAACAAATTTAATAATTACCAGTGACCCCATGGGATTGCTTTATATAAAATTATATACAAAAATTATAACACTTATCTTGATAATTTGTATGGTTTATTATTAATCCCTTAACTGCCGATTAAAAGTTTTGCAATTTGCTTCCCAATGCCAACCGCTTTCCACGAAGGAACACGTATGTGATGTAATGGGGGCGGGAAGGAATAAAGAAGCAAATAACCTGAAATAAGTAAATCATTCGCAAACATTGTCCAGGTCCATTTATTGCATTTCAAAGCCTTCAGAATAATTTTATGGATAACCGTGCACAGAAAAGTTCGTACTTCGGAAAGACGTATATATCCGTCTGGTGAAATTAACGTTCTGACTGATCGAGACGTTTATATACGCTGGTGACACTTAGGAGGTTAAATTCATATCGTAGTTTTAGCATCAAAGTATAGTATTATTGAGTTCAATGCATTGTTATTGTATGGGGAGGGGGCGCGATGAAAATTATGATTAAATATTGGGTCGCGAATATCGAAACTTTGAGAAGCACTGAGTTAAGGGATTAATTATGAACTATACAAAAAAATTATCAAGATATGTATTAATTTTTGTATACAATTTTTTATATATGACTATCCCATGGGGTCACTGGTAATTATTAAACTTGTTCTTATCCTAATATTGTTAAATTAATGATCAAATACATTGTGTAGCACTGTTTTATTTATGCATGTATCAGTGTAAATGTGCATGTCATTTTTTTTTTTAATGTCAGAATGTTTTGTTTGTTTCCTTTCAGTAAACTAAAATTTTTTTTAATTCTTTTGTTTTCGACTTTTCAATATGCTGAAGCCCCCCTAGTAGAGTTGTCACGCCCCCCAAGGGTGGTGCGCCTCACAGTTTGAGAAACACTGAGCTAGCCTGTTAGCAGTGAGGATGACTTCTCATAATCGTTTACATGATTCCTTGAGATGAAGATCCGTTGGCAGGCTTGAAGCTGTCCAGTCTCAAGTGGAGGTGGCTCGATCTTTACAAGTGGCCTGAAAGTGGTCTTCCGGCTGTGGTACTGTCAACCAGACCTAAACAAGTGGTATTAGGTAGTAGTACAAGTAGGTCAGCCAATGTCGCCACAGAGCATCAAGATCTGCACATGATCACTATTTGGCTTTAAACGCATGTCGACCTAGGTGGACAACGGCTCCTCAGCTAGTTCGTGACCTTGTTGTTGTATGTGGAAGAAGAATTTCCAGGCAAAAGCTCTACATCCGTCTTACAGAGGCTGTCCTTTGCACCCGGCAACAAGCCCTGTGTGTCCCTTTGACTGCATTCAATAGAAAATACAGGATATTTGTGGAGCTGAAAAGATCAGTCGTGGATTCCACAAGAGTGGGGGCGTGTTCTTTTCAGTGCTAAGTTGAAGTTCCTCAGACTAAGTGATCCTCGTCGAATCTTCATCTGGAGAGAAAGGGGAGCTCACTATCATCCCTCCTACATGACAAAAATCGACAGATCTCGTGGCAAAGGAATACTTGTGTGTGGCAGCAGGGGTGGCTCTAGGGCCGGACATACCGAACCCTTGCCCGGGGTGGCAAATTTTAAAGGTGGCATTTGGATCAAATTTGGAAAATATTTTTTTTATGTTATAAAAAAATTTGATATACTTTTTGAAATATTATTGGGTGTGAATTTGATATTACATTTAACGTATCTTATTTCCTTATTTTGTACTCTGTATGTTTAATGTTAGTTTCATTTAACACTGAAACTTGAAGGGTTCGAGGTGGGAATATATGTTAAATTATGAAAGTTGATATGTTTACACAACTTTCACTAGTAACTTTCTCCCCATCCAGGATTAGGGTCACAACGGACATTCCTTCCATCTACACAATGTCCGCTGCCAGCTTTTCAAAAGGGTACAAGGATAATGAGAGTTTTTGGTAGATATAGAGCCAAAGGAGATGTTTTATTTTAGTCTTGAGTGTAGTTACTAAAAGTTGAAATAAAAGCACTTGTGATCCCCACCGTCAGTAGACTCTTTCTCGAAGAAATTTGCCTGTGCAGAAACGAGCTATTTCATTTCTTACATTTTACTCGTTTGAAATCATAACAGAGGCGTAGATATCACCGTATCAATGATACGGGGCCCCAAATTGTGTAAGCAAAGCATCGTTATATGTAAAGTATCCCCCCTCCCAAAAAAATCCCCAAGGAATTTGGATACAGGACCCACTCAGTACTAGCTACATCAGTAATCATAAGGAGTAATTATAGGCTTAATTTCGAATTATTTTGTATTTTTTAGGATATTAGGATTATATATATATATATTTATATTAATTGTTATTTTTTGCTTTGGGAAGAGGGGCGGCATTTTCCATTTTCATCCGGGACAGCAAAACTGCTAGAGCTGGCCCTGGTGGCAGCATACTGTTGGGTAGTCGTACACCTCTGTACGCTTTCGATGCGGGTACTGTCAACTCACTGCGCTATATGGATGAGATCCTGGAAACCTATATGAGGTTTTTCTGGGTGCTGTGGATCCAGACTACATTTTTATGGACGAAAATTATCAGCCAGACAGAACTCATAATTTTATCAAGGAAGGGGTATTCGCCATATCAATTGGCCATCGAGATCTTCGGAGCTAAATACTATTGAACATATTTGGGAATATCTAGGAAAAGCTATTTCTCAGAGTAGCTCCCTTTTCTGTCGTGGGGTCAAAAGTCGTGCTTTTAGAAGAATGGGCTTTGTTGCCACAAATATTTATTTTCACCCTCATAAACAGTATAACAGCTCGTTATGAAGCTTGTATACATATTCACGGTGGTCACACTTCAAATTAGAGTGACTTATAGCAAGTTAAATCAGCGTTTCTCAAACTGTGGGGCGCGCCCCCCTTGGGGGGTGACAACTCTACAAGGGGGGCGCGAGCATATTGAAAAGTCTAGAACAAAACATTATTTAAAAAAATATTGATGTACTGAAAGTAAACAAGCAAAATATATTCTGACATAATAAAAAATAAAATATATATTTACACTGATATATTACACTTATAAATATATTGGTGCTACACAATGTATTTTATAATTAATTTAACAATACTGAGTTAAAAACAAGTTTATTAATTACCAGTGACCCCATGGACTTGACATATACATATATAATTTAAAACAAAAATTAACACATCTTGATAATTTTTGTACAATTTACAATTAAACCTTGATTGCCGATCAAAAGTTTCGCGACTCGCTTCCAAATGCCAACCGTTTTCCACGTAGGCACGCGTATGTGATGTATTGGGGGAGGAGGAAGGAATAAAGGAGCAAAAATAATCCGGAATAAGTAAATCCTTCGCAAACATTGTCAAGGTCCTTTTATTGCATTCCAAAGTCTTCGGAATAATTTTACAGATAGCAGTACACAGAAAAAAACAGTTTGCTAAATTGAGCTGAAATTTTATATACATGATTATTTGGGATGATAATACAGTAATTTAATTATAATTAATAAAAATTAATTGATTAAAACTCTAAATATTTAAATGATTACAAATACAGCCACGTTGGCATTATTTTTGGCAACTTGTGTCAAAACGAAAAGTTTTTTTTTTTCTCACGTTTTAAAGCATTCAGTGTTGAGCTGAAATTTTATATACACGATTGCTTTGGATTAAAATACGATACTTTAATAAAAATTAATTACCACTTAATGTTGTGATTCTGTCATATGTATATACATATTTATTATAATTGTAATTATTTAATAAAAAGTAGCTAAAATAAAATTTTTCTTTGCTGATTTAGTAGGAGAGAATTGACTTAAAAAAGATTTTTTTATATTAATTGCTTTTTCTTACTTCCCTAGCAGATTTATTTTTGATGGGTAAGATATATAAAATAAGTAGATATTAATTTACGAAAAGAAAAAGGTATGAATAATTACTCTTTTTTAAAATAATAAATAGTGCACATGAATTAAAATTTTTTTTTTATTTGGTTTATAAAGAGTATTGAAAGAGATGAATTTCTATTTAAAGAATATTCCACATAATGGACTTTTTTTCGGGACTTAGTGACTTCGTTAAATAGAGGTTCGAATGCATATGTAACGTTTTTCAAAGGAAACTTAGAAACTTTTCGGGAAACAGTTTTTTTATTGATTCGTGAAGACGTAGTTTTCAACAACTTCTCAACTACCTTAAAATCCGGCGTATAACGCGCACCTATACTTTCAAGCGAAAATCTTTAGTTTTTAGTTATATTTGTGCTGTATAACATGCATCACGTTTTTACGAAACAACCTGAAATGTACGTGCGTAATGCTCTTATGTTTTGAAGCCATTTCTTCGAGGTATTATTCCAAGCTTTAAAAAAATAAAAATAGTGTACTTCTAGAACTAAAACCCTTTAAGTTCATAAGGAATGTCATTTCTTTTAAAGAAATAGTATTTCGATATTTGTGGAAGTTTAATTTATTTCTATGATCAACTTTGTTTCTTTTTAAAAATGTCATTTTTATACCCGGAGTATAACACGCACACGTAAATTTGGATCCTATTTTTTGTGTTAAAAGTGCGCGTTACGCTCCGGATTTTACATTATATTAACCAAAGTCTCAACTGTGTCAGATTTTATAAATTGGAATGTATATTTATTTCAATAACTACTCAATCATCATCTTTTAATTAGGATTTCGAATGGAGAGTAAGGCATGGGAAATTACACTTATGATCAGAAAAGGAAATGAAATGATATTGGAATTTAAAGGTTGGCTGATCCTTCCTGAAAAGGAATTAGCTGTTTAATTTTATACATGAGTGTTTATGGTGGGGAAAAAACATATTACACGGAAAATAGAAATTTGCTTAAGTCAGCGTTTCTCAAACTGTGGGGCGCGCCCCCTTTGGGGGGCATCATAACCCTACGGGGGGGGGCGCAAGCTTCTTGAAAAGTCGAAAAAAAATTCTTTTAAAAAATATTAACTTACTAATAGTAAACAAACAAATACATTCCGATATAATAAGAAAATAAAATACTCATTTACAATATAATTCACTTATAAATGTCTCAGTAGTCACAATCTATTTTATAATTAACTTAACAATAGTAAGTTAAGGACAAGTTTAATAATTACCATTGACCCTATGGATTTGTCACATATAAAATTATATGCCAATATTAGCACTTATCTTGTAATTTGTACGGTTTATAGTTAATCTCTTAAATGCCGTTTAAAAATTATGCAATTCGCTCTCCAATACCCCGTTAAGCACGCAGTTAAGCATATGTGGTGTATTGAGGGGGTGGGTGGTAGAAAAGGAATAAATAATCAAATCCTCTGAAATAAGTGAATCCTTCGCAAACACTGTCAAGGTCATTTTATTGCTTTCTAAAGCCTTCGGAATAATTTTATGGATAGCAGTTCACAGAAAAGATATAACGTATATATACGTCTGAGGGCAATAAACACTGTGGTTGAGTGAGAGGTTTATATACGTTTGGGGCTTAAGAGGTTTAAGTCGTATTGTATGTTTTAAGTCACAGTATTAATGAATTTAATACATCGCTATTGTATGGAGGGAGGCGCGATGCAAATTATGATTGAATATTGGATCGCAAACATTGGATGTTTGAGAAGCACTGGCTTAAGTTATAACATAAAATAATCCACACAAACACACATAGAATAAAATAGTACTTAAAAAAAAATTTAGCAAGGCTAACGCTGCAACCATTTTTTTAACTAACCGATAATTAAGTATAAAAACGTAATTATACTTAAATAAACATTTGCAGATAAGAAACAAAGAAAAAATGAAGGAGTAAGAATGAGATGAAAACATTGTAAAAACACTTTTGTGCATGAATCTCGTATATGTAATAGAAGAATAGTTTAAAAAAAAATTCGAAGAAATTTATAATAATCTAACGAATGTAACAAATAATGAAAGACGAAGACAAAATGAGTGACATTAATTACCAAAGAAGTTTTACTTTCAAAAACACGCCACATTTTTAACCATTGGATAAATAATAATCTGTCTTACACAGTTTCACAACAAAGAGAAGCGCGTGATTACAGAGGGAAAAAATCATAAGAAAAAACATTAATGTCGTCATCTTACCTCAAATTGCCTAATTGATGCATGTGTAAAATAAAACAAATAAGTTTATTTCATGGGAAACAAAAAACAAAAAAAAAAAAAACTTGGAAAAATTACGACAAATTGTACCCAAATATTTTGTAAGAATAATAATGCTTAGCTTTCAAGTAATTATCATGTAAACCGATACTGTTTTCTTGCGAGAGTTTTTGCGAGATAATTTTAGAAAACATTAATTTGATTTATTAACCTCAACAATTTTTAAAGAAAGAAAAAAAATATTTTTATTTGTTTCTTTAATTTTTTTTAATGCACCGAATAATTTGTTGTGCTATTATCGAATGCTTAAACGAGCTTCCAGCTAAGTTGAAAATAATATCTATAAAATGACAGTTGATGAAAGCTAATTATTTGTTCTAATTACATCAACAGTTTTGTTTTTTGCATCTGAAAATACGAGAAATAGGATCTCGACAAACATATACCGTTTCATACTTTTCTTTATAAACAATCTTTTTTAGTATAAACAGCAAAAAATATTAGAATCTTCTTTTTTTTAAAAAAATAGCCACTATTAGTGGCCCTATTATGCAGAATTGGATAGTTTTTTCTTCAACGACTCTAATTTATTTTCCTATTGTTGTTTAATTACGCATTTATTTAATTTTTTCACCCATATTTTTGAAAAACGGCTAGAATGTAGTACCTTAACTTTGAGAGTTTTTTTAAAATTAATATTTCACTACAAGCCACACAATAGCTATTGGCAAAACCTACAAGAGCCATTTTGAACTACTGTAACGGGTCTATCCGGGAACCTTCAACAAATCCTCTTGGGGTGATTTTTTTGTTGTTTTCTTTTTAACTTTTAAGTTCTATTGAAAACTCTTTCCCCGAAGAAGACATATATGCAAATGAGTGGTTCTATTAAATCGTTGACATTTAGGTACGCGATGTTAGTCAGCGGTTAGTCACTAGATGGTCGATAACTGAAGAATAAGTGATAAAATTGAGCTTAAGGATTATGACCGGAGGTCGTACAATTTAGTAAGAGAATTACGGTGAATTATAGCGTAGAAGTCCAAAGTGTTCGAAGAGTAAGTGGAGTAAATTATACTTGTATGTTAAGTAACCTTAGGGCGTGCGATTGCTCTTCTAATTAATTACGCAGTGCATTTCCTACCTTTAATAGTGCGGTTTAAGTCAGCGGGATAATAAAATTTGAGTTTGAAACTGGTTATGGATGATCTTAACTCGCGCGAACCCCCAAATACCATCAACCACTAGCCGGTGGTCAAGCTACTAACACAGAACGAAAATGATAATTGAATGCGACATCAATATCCTGTCTACACACAACACACAGCAAATTCAAAGTTAAGTCTTATTTAAACTAGATTTAGCAGTTAAAATCCCGAGGATTTTTAGTGGAACCAGAACTTGAATCTGTGAATCTTAATTTAAGATCGCGAACATGATCACTGGAGTTATTGGGCTGGAGAGAGTTATATTAACGTCCCTTAAGAAACTGCACGAAGAACTTACTAATTTTGAACCATGATCAAATGACATTAGTGACTCCTGATCCGGCACACATCTCTCTTTACTTCTACATCAACAGGAGGAGGTTTGAGCCTCGATAGATTTTATGTGCAACGGCCCGCTATTTAAGTCGGGTTTTCAACGGCACGAGACACGGACTCACGATACGCAAGCCACTAGTCCGTGACCTTGACCAATAGACCAGGGGTGTCCAACCCAAATGACTTTGCGGGCCACTTCGAAAAAACATAATCTCGCGGGCCGCATATAAAAATATGTACCTTTATATCAGATTTGGAAACAAAAAAAACATTTATTAAAACAAAATGAATTATTATTAATGTTTTCATTATTTTTCATGTATACAGACATAGATAATATAATAATGTATATGTAATATATAATAATGCAATGATCAAATAATGTTTAAAATATTACAGCTGCCATTTTCTTGAAAGTTACGGTGTGTTCCTATTGAATTGATCTTTCGTTACTTATTGTTGAAATTTGATAGTGCTGTCATTCATTCCCAAACGATTAAGTATACATTGTTCTTTATCTTTACCGTGCTGAATATTTTTTTCAAACTTTAAAAAATATCTCTGACTGCCTCTTGCTTTTTGGGAACTCCAAATAGAAAAGGAGAAGGAGAAAATCTCACACACAGAGAATCATGTACCATCCATAGTAAAGAATGTGCATAATGTAATTCGAAATTTACTAAAAAAGTAATTTAATACTATAGTAAAATACAATGTAACAGTTTAATAAAATATAAATCTATTTTGATCTAAAGGACATTTCTATTATCAAAAAGAATTTATTTTAAAACAAGAACAGGTAACAGGCAAATACATTGTATATATATAAATTTCCCCTCAAATAAATTCCAAAATGAAAAAACTTTAAAAATCTGATATTTAAAAATTTTTAAAAGAGTCGGCGGGCCGTGTGTCGGACACCCTTGCACTAGACTATTGCAGCCACCTAGGGGTTTTTACAGACAATGCTTAACTGCTTAGAATTTTAGAACAGAGTACAGAGTACTGAAAAACTTTTTTTTTTAAAAAAAATAAATCTTTGAAACTGTCAGCGATTAATTGTCAAAAAATGTGACCAATACTCGGGAAACTTACTGCTCATATTTCGTTCGCCGTATCCAATGCTAATTTTTTAATTTTACGTGTATAGCGCGACCTGCAGAGCAAAATAAAACTTTAATGCACTGTAACACATTTATTACAAAAGTTCAAATTTTCTTCATAAATCAACTTGAAGTGCATTAACCTGTGTACACACAAATGTATTTTCTGAATAGTTCATTAAATATCGTTCTGTTTTTATAAAAACAAACAACTATTATTCAAAAGTCAAATATAAACCGAAACAATTCTGTTCCACGTGATACAAAAGTTGGAAGTGGGCCAATTCGCACCAATAGTCAGATACAACGCCAAACTTGGGGACAGCAACATGATTAAAAAATTGCACATTTAAGGGTTACATTAAAATTTTAATGATACAAATATATGCGTATAAAGTAAATATATAAAACTATATTATAACATGTGATATTTTTCTATTCGTAAAAATAAAATAACCTTCCCTTTAGCATTAAGAGAAAACATCTTAAAAGATCTCCAAAAATTAATATTATATTATATTTCAGATTTTAATTCAAAGGGACATGGGACACAAAATTTTTTAAAGATCTTTAATTTTTGTATATTCTTCATGAAACTTCTATTTAAGATATGTTTTATATCATTTATGAAATTTAAAATATATATATACGTATTCATAATCATTTTGAGTCATTACATTTAACTTTTCTACTTAACTTTGTAACTCAAAAATTATATTAAACGGAATTTAAAAAAAAAAATCTGTTTTATAAACATTATATATAGTATGTGATTAATTATAAATTTAATTTAAACACATGAATTAAAAAAATTAGATACATGGCCTTGCAAATTACACATCATTAATATAAGAAAAAAGATCGTACTTTCTGGATGTTTTCTTTTTTCTTTTCTAAAAAAAAAATAAAGTAATATATCTAAATACTTCTTTAATTGCGAAATTTTTAAATTAATTTTCAAAAGAATCAGGTACACATGGGTGACTCTTTTTATTAAGATAAAAAAAAAAAGTTTTAGCTTTTAAGTAAAATTTGAATCTCCGTGGATACTTTCGAAAAAAAAATCAAGTGGGAAAAAATGAAGGAAATGGAAACAAAATGTCTTTGAAAAAGTAGGGAGTCTGGAGGTATAAAAAAGAGATACTAAGTATTACTAAAAAATAGTTTAATTGGAATAACTTTATATAACATATATAAACTTAAAGTACATTTTCACTGAATCAAATAATTTTTCTTTTATAAATTTGGTTTTTTTTGTGTGTTCTTTGCTCCCTTAATCATTTCTTTTCCAACGCAAAAGTTGTTAGTAATTTCGAAGATACTATTCCTGAAAAATTTCCAATCGAACTCGATGCATTTGTAGGTGTTATAGCCATAGAAAATCATGTACCACACAAAAATAAATTAATGCCGATTTATTAATTTCACTGATTATTTAACTAACGTAGTTTATAGTGTAAAGTCTTTATATCACATAACTATGCTTTAGTAAACGAAAAAGTAGTTACGTTCCAGAAACTATCAGGGACTGCTGGTTAACTGCTGGCTAACTAAACTGCATGCCCTTCTTTCTAGTAAGAGATATAAAAACGTTGCACTATAAAACTGCGCGAGGGATATTGATGACGGATCTCGTAAATTTGAAACATTATCAAGTGACAAGGACAACACCTGAGCTGGCACCATACCAATGGGAGGATGTTTGAGCTTCTATAGTTTTCGAGATCAGCTCCCTCTACACAGCAAATCTTCAACGATATTAAGCTCGAACCCATGGCACCCCAGCCACAAGTTTATGACCTTGATCACCTGGCTATTGCGGCTACAGTTCTTTTTCCAAAGGAACACTGGAACGTGGTTGAAATAAGCCATGAACTGTTGAAAAACTATCACAACCTTTCCACTATTAACTATTCCCTACCATTTTGACCCCTCGGGGGACTCACCTTCTTTAGGTGGGTACGGGTGTCACAATCCCCAGGTCTCTCTAGTGAATTTTCCTTTTCCCAAGGGGTTTACTATCTTTGGTAAACACGGGTGCCACGACCCCGGGGTACCCCAGTGATCCTTCTCTATTTTTGACCCTCCATCTTGTCATCCAATTTCTTCTTTTCCCGTCCAGACCACAGACCTATGAATGCTTTGCGCAGTATAGCCAAAACTGGCTCTTTCACCATAAAACACCAAACTCAACTCAGCCCTACCATTTTGAGTAACTTTATATTGTTATTATTAATTATTTATTACATTTCTTTTGTAATTAGGTGGCATAGGAAACTTGTAATGGCATTAAGGTATCCGACTACGTTCGGAACCATGATTTTAAAAAAGCGCATAAATGGATAATTTTCATGATATTTTGTTTCACTTAGATTAGAATACATTTATACAATTGTGTTTAAGGCCATTATGACAAAAAAAATTATTTAAATACAATATTTAGGCAAAAAATTAACTTAGAATAACCTTTTTTCCAAATGTTCTCCTTTTGTAAAAAATGTTTCTATTGTATTAATATTTTGCCTGTATATAGCTCAGACTTCTGTACAGAGGCTCAACTATGATTTTTGAAAAATTCACATTATTTTCAGAGTTACAACCCATTGAAATAATTATCGGCGTGTTTTTCTTAAAATTTCTCCCTTCTGTTTTCGTAAAACATGGATAAACCGACTTCCGAGTTATGCATTTCAAAAATTCTAGTTGAGCCTCTGTACAGAGGTCTGAGCTGAATACAGGCAAAATATTAATACAATAGAAGCATTTTTTACAAAAGGAGAACATTTGGGAAAAAGGTTATTCTAAGTTAATTTTTTGCCAAAATATTGTATTTAAATAATTTTTTTTGTCATAATGTTCTTAAAACAATTGTATACATGTATTCTACTCTATGTGACACTAAATATCATAAGTATTATCCATTTACGCGCTTTTGCAAAATCACGGTTCCGAACGTAGTCGAATACCTTAAAGACAATCCCAGGTTAGTTGCAAGAGGAAAACATCGTGGAATAACATGTTACTAAATGTGTCCATTTCCTCGGTTTCTAACCAGCAGGACAAAAACTGAATTTATTTTTTCTATACTATTTTTATTCAAACATATTAAAAAAAGCATGAAACACAACACTTTTGTCTATGTACGTATAATACATATAGGGGTTGGTCAAATAAAAAGTGGACATATGCGGTTGTGTAAGGATGAGTGCACCTATAGCAGAGCCACTAAACAAGGACACAAAGGGCGGTAAGAAGTGTACACCGCATACAATGTTTAACAATGAAACCTCCTACTGTTAGAAGAAATTAATCGAAAGTAAAGTCGTAACATATAAGGATGCGTCCAATTCGGAGCATCATTCGGTAGTACGGTTCCTAATCAGTGGCGCACACAAGGGGGGGGGCGGGGGTCCCAGCCCCCCCCCTCAAAGCCCTTGATTTTTTTTCCGATTGATTATAATTCTCAGTATATAGTACGTAAAATTTAATTAAATATTTGTTATTAATGATTCATTTTATTAATTAATGCTAATTATTTATTCAATAATTAGTTTTTTACTGTTTTTTGTTCCCGAAAATCAACAAAATCGAAAGGAGCATGATACATGAATGGTGAACTTTCGACCCCGGAACCCCCCTTGAAAAATTTCTGTGTGCGCTACTGTTCCTGATTGTAGGAGGTGAGTTTGATGCGGACATCTATCGACGAATATTGACAGTTTATGGTGAAGACTGTTTAGGTCGAACGTTTTGGAACAGTTGGTGCAAAGGTTTTCGAGAAGGGTAGCAAACGATGTCAGATCTCCATGACAATATCCACTCCACGTCTCCCGTGAAGCCAAGGCAACTTTAAAAAATGCGTTGGAAATGTATGAACACCCACCGTACGGTCCGGATTTGTCCCCCTGTGACTTCTAGGCCTTTAGGCCACTTAAGACAATATTCTGTTTCTATTTGGACTGTCAAGTGAAAAATGCTGGGCAGAACTTATCCAAGAGTCGACCACATTCCTTCTAAAGGGAAGACAGATCTGCTGCCGAAACGATTGGACCTATGTTACAGCCACTAGAGCGATTTCTTCTGCTTTCCAATAAAATAGTTATTTTTGTTAAATTCATCCACTTTTCATTTGGGCAACATATATGTAAATAATTCATTGTACGTACTTCATCAGTTATGAATATTTTTTAATCCTACCATTATTATTATTATTCTTTATTTAGTACTTTTTTCAATTCCTGCTATTAGCTTACTCTCTCTATATATTTATATATTTATCTTGTTCAAATTTTCAATCGTTAATAAAATACTTTCTATTCATCCATACGAGTTCAAATAATTTTTCTTAAACTTGTTGTGGATGACGCTTTATGTTAGTACAGTTTTTTCAAATATTAATTAATTTAATTTAATTAATTATCAGTTTTTTCGCCAACTTAGATTCGTCTCTATTATTGTAACAATGTAACTGTTAAAACGAAGACAAAAGTTGGCGTCTAAAACCTGTTTTTCAGCCAAACTAGCCAAAACGGGTGTGCATTGTTTGCAACAATACAGACAAATCATGCTCTTTTTTTCAATTCCTACTATTAGTTCACTCTCTCCCTATATATCTTATTCAAATGTTCATTCGTTAATAAAATACTTTCTATTCATCCATTCAAAGTAGGAATTAACTTAAATTTTTTTTTTTTATATTACTTGTTTTGTGTATGTAAGTGTTGATGGTTGCAATTTACATAAGACTTATGTCGAAAAGAAGGTGTACAGACATACGTGTATGCAGAAAGAATAAGAAATTTAATTAAATTAGTTTAAAATATGAATTTATTTTTATTTATTTGTTTTTATGAGCTAAAAATATTTCAAAATGATCTTAAGGCTAATATCATTTAGATATATGAAGCTTTCTCTTTCCACTGTACAATATCTAAATCTAAAATAGGATATGACACTAATGTTTTGAGCTCTTTCAAGATACTTAAACCAAGATAGAAGAAACTAAATAAATACCGCATTTTTAAACAGAAATATGTCACAACATTAATGGATTTGTATGTTGCTTTTATGCACTGAAAGAAAATATTCCAAAAAAAA
>BMAV01008890.1:89210-99382 GCA_019973955.1 Trichonephila inaurata madagascariensis | reverse complement strand
CTAGCCATTACTACAAGGTGCATACTATTGCACGCGAGCCCAACAGCCTATCTGAAAGTGATTGAACCGTTGAGTATTCAACCAAGGTAGGAAGATTATATTCTGAACGCTAGTATATTATTGAGACGAGATTAGGCGCGGATATAATATATTTATATTGATAAGTGATCTAATTGCGCGATCCGAGTTAGTTAAGACTACGTGTTGTGTGGTTTATTCTCAATTAATATAAGTTTGTTCGATATCTAAGTAATTTAAGTTAAATTCTTAATAAAAGTCATATTAAGAATTATAGAATGTCTCATAATTCCGAGAGAGAATCCCACACCTCTAACTTACGCGGAAGCCCCACGACATGGCTATCGAACGATGGCCATGTCGCAAATTGTTTTAAGAACATTTTGACAAAAAAAAAAAAAAATTATTTAAATACAATATTTCAGCAAAAAATTAACTTAGAATAACCTTTTTTTCAAAATGTTCTCCTTTTGCGAAAAATTGCTTCTATTATAATATTTTGCCTGTATGTAACTCAGACCTCTGTACAGAGGCTCAACTACGCGATTTTTGAAAAATTCACATTATTTTCAGAGTTACAACCATTTGAAATACTTATCGGCATTTTTTTCTTAAAATTTCTCCCCTCTGTTGTCGTAAAACATGGATAAACCCACTTCTAAGTTATATATTTCAAAAATTCTAGTTGAGCCTCTGTAGAGAGGTCTGAGCTATATACAGGCAAAATATTATTACAAGAGAAACATTTTTCACAAAAGGAGAATATTTTGAAAATGGGTCATTCTATGTTTATTTTTTTTGTCAAAATATTGTACTTAAATAATTTTTTACTGTAATACTATTCTTAAAACAATTTTATATACAATTTCTAATCTAAGTGACACATAAGAATTATCCATTTATACGCTTTTGCAAAATCACAGTTCCGAACGTAGTCCGATACCTTAAATGTCCCCATTGTCATAAATGCGTTCGACATACGTTTTATTTAGACATTCTGTTCAAAAACGCAGGTAAGGTTATAAGTAAATACGAGAATCATCAATTTTTAGATGGGGTAAAACGTTTTTCTTAGTCGTGAAAGGACTAAAACCAGGGGTACTCAACCTTTTATCCCGCTGAGCCTCATACATATAACAGGTATTTCAAGCGGGCCACAACACGAGGATAATGGGAAGAAAACACTATAAGACCAAAGCAGCATCGGGTAAAGCAAAATTGGTCAAAATATTAAAATTCACGTTTTCGGATTTTATTGTAATACTGTATTAACACTTCTGTCACAAGTACACAAAAAATATTTACTTTTATGCATTTATTGTTGAGCTAATGGGTAGTTTCGATTTCCTTTCATCCATGACCAAGTCTCTTGTTTACATTCTAATATCAAAAGCAGACAAATTGGTTGCAAAATTGATATATTTGATTGACTCACTAATACAATTTCCCGATACATTTTTAGTACATTGTTCTTAAATAATTGAATTTCTTAGTGCAATGGGCCAAGGCTCACAAAAGGCTGGCGGGCCACATGAGGGTCGTGGATTGAGTATCACGGGTTTTAACTTTCGAGGCTCTGTCCTGAAGTTGCCACAGAGGAAAAATTTAGAGTGGAGTATCAGTCCAGGGGGACTGGACCGTGGCTGAAAATAACGAGGTCCATTACCAATAGCCCCTGAATACTATTTTTGATGTTGATGATCAATCAGAAAAAAAAAGTATAACTTCATTAAATAAATAGAAAACAATTTTGGTTAATATTAAAAAAACATATTGTTCATCTGAGTTGCTTAAATTAGAGAAATGTATTAACTTTTGTTCCGAAAATATATATTTAGGAAAATATATGTATTAAAAGGAAAATTGTCCATTTGTCGTGAAAATAGAAGGAATCACCAATTCACTTTCTCAGCTATAGTTAAATCAACGGCTGGTTAAAATCCCATTTCATATTGTTCAATTTATAATAAATAATACAGAAGATTCATACAAAGCAAGACAATGCTGAAAATATCTCAATTACGGGAATCATACACTGAATATAGTAATTAATTTCCATTCTGTGTTTGAATCGTGCCGTAATGGAAATTTAAAACGCTTAGCATTGATAATAGATAATAATCGAGTTTGCCTCAATCCTCCCCCTCTTGCCTTAAAGCATATAAATGTGAAATATATGCCAACATTTTAATTTATGCGCTACTCTATGAGCCTGCCGTGGCAGTAATTGCATCTAATGGGATGCTTGGATCCGAACAATGACTTTAGTACCTCTTCTGCAAAGCTGTTACAGAAACAATTGCTCAGGCCTCCAGATATTGGATTCCTCATAATGGGTCCGCCAATCGATTTTACAAAATCGCTTAGGTGATCGCTCATAATGAACCCCCAGAGGAAAAGGGGATCGATATTATGGTTATTGTTCTTTACTGGATCTAGAGCATTTTCTATGTATATCATATAATTTATTTAAAAAAAAAATATGCATTTTATAATGATATCAAATTATAACAATGTGTTTTGTAACAATTTAATTAATCACTTGTTTCGTAAAAAAATATTTTTTAATCAATGTGTGAAGCCCCCACCCGTGAGGATTCACGTTCTACACTATCTACGTGACCTATTTCTGTGGGAGAGAATGAATAACCACTCAAATCATTGATACTAAAATCTGTTTATTAAGATCTTAGTTTAAACACAATATAAGACAATAATAATCTAAGGAAGATGATCCAGAATGAGAATACGCAACACGTATTACCTAATAATCGCGCAATTGACCACTGAATCTAACTTTATAGATTAATTCCCATCTCACTAATATACGCACTTTCCTTATAGCTTATATAAATTCACTTACCGCTATATCCTAGGTAAACAACTACGTCCATATCACTTCTGTTGTGGCTATATTCCGACTCTGTTCCTTTTGGTCTCGGACCCGCTTTCGGTTCATCTGTACCGGCACGGCTAGGTTGATTCCCGGACTTAAGGTTCTTCTAACCCTTATCTCAAATCACTTTACAGCTAGCTACCTCTCTATTTAGCGACTTCACTTCCCACTTCGCAATCCCTTCTGTACATAGACATAGATCTCACGTGAACGCTAACTTCCAATATATATATATGATTCCTAATTTACATAAACACGTTCTTCTTCTTGAGTTGGTTGGAAAGAATTGCCATTCTGGCCCCCAAAGAACCCAAGAGGACGGTTAGATGAAACCCCATTCACAAATGAATTACAGTAAATGACCCCTTCACATGTCACTATTGGATCAATCCGTGGGCAGGATAACAAAATATCTGGTCAAATCAGACCATATTGAAAACGGAATCATGAAGCCATGTCATATTGCTATCATGATGCTTTGTCAATGTTTACACTACCAAAATAAGTAATAATTTCAATAGTAAATGCATACATAAATAAATATAAATAATACTGAAATCAACTCTTCATAAGATATACCACATATAAGAGAAAATGTTAAATTAATGATCAGATAAAGATCTACTAAAAGTGTACCTACTACACTTGTTTTGAAAAATAGTACCGTAAGGTCAGGAATGTCTTAATACATGGGCCAAATGGGCCCAGGGACTCGATCGCAATGGAGCCTTATCTTGTTCTCGACTCAACCTTCATACGATCATGATTTGAAAAATTTCAACTGTCAATTGTTTTTTCCAGTTGTATTCTCTGAAAAATCGTGAATTTCGGATAATATGTTAACGGGTTACATGTGATGAGCGTCGTCCATGTATAAACTTAGGCTTACCATCATACACGATCAGTAGCGCATGCAGGGGAGGGGGTGGGGGCACAGCCCTTATTTTTTTCGATTGATAATAATTTTATGTGTAAAGTACGTAAAATTTAAACAAGTATTTGTCAATAATAATTAATTTTATTTATTACTGCTAATTATTTATTCAATTATTGATTTTTTACCGTTTTTCATTACCGAAAATCGACAAAATCGAATGAATATATTAGGCGGCGTATTGGAGCATGATACGAGAATGATGACTTCCGACCCGACCTCCCCCCACCTTTGAAAAATTCCTGTGTGCGTCACTGTACACCATCACTACTTATTCTATCAAAAGGCGGCAGTCGGTCGAGCCGGTTTGTGCGATTGTAAGTCATGCACATTTAATTGTTTTGCGTTGTTGTTTGTAAGAGTATTTGACAATGGATGCTATGTCTACTTTTCCTATGTTCATTGTACTACTTTCTTCTATATGTTATTGGGCCTACTTTTCCTTTAGTGTCCAAGTTCATATCCCGAAGAAGTTTATACAAATATGCAAAGAACTGAAGAAAGTCTTATGTACTAGTTTTACACCAATGGTGACAGATTTTAAAAAAGATATATCGATGTTACGAGTAAAAACGAATCACAACTTCATTTTATTGCAAAAAGCACCAACCAATTTAAAGTAAGATCATTTTGTATTTCACAATTTTTTATTTGCAACCGACACTTACTTTCAGTTTTTATTATTTTAGTTATTATTCCTTTCACCTAAGAAATAGACATATGTCTTAGTAATAACTCTCAATCTGATAATTTGTAAGCTAATGAATTAAATGGAAAAAATAGCTCTATGTTCATTTTGTGTGAGTTTCTCATTTCTCGAACTTAAGACTATTTAAGCTTGATTGATTGATTGAATGAATATAAACGTCGCACTGTTCAGCTACTCGAGGGCTTTTGGCGACGGACCACGTAATTTTGAACCATGGTCAAGTGTGACGTAGATGACACCTGAGCTGGCACCCCCTCTCCTAACTACCACACTACACCAACGGGAGGACGTTTCAGCTCTCAACAGATTTAACGTGCATCGCTGCCCTACACGGCGGGTCTTTAGTGGTATTGGGCTCGAACTCGTGACAAGGCAAGCTACGATCCGATACCTATACCACTCGGCTACTGCGGCCACTTAGACTGTTTAAGTTAGTCAAAATATTGTTAAATTTCATATAATGGTGAAATAATTTATTACACAATATATAATAAGTAAAAAGAACTTATTAGGATACAGTTCAGATATGTAACAGATGGATTAAATAAGACACAGTGCAAATCACTCTTTAAAATCAGAACGAAAATACTTTAGGACGTAGTTGAAAGCCATTTTAAGGTATTCAATTGATAAAACTCTTTTCAAATATTTGCCGATACAGAAAACTGATGATAATATTAAAAATAACAAAAGAAAAAAAAATGAAATCAAAAGAAGCTCTTAAATAATAGTAAGTTATTAAACAAATTCCGAATAGGATGATTATTTAGTAAAGAATTAAAATTGATAAGTTTAATAGCACATATTATCAATTATATATCTAGGTCTCGTATGAACAAAAGTATAACCCTTCTGAACTATTTGTTTTATAGAAAGATACATGAACACTTTTAGCTCTCACATATTTTCTTTTTTTTAAATTTAGCTCTCAAGATTTAGCGATTGCAGCCCCCCCCCCACAATAAATTGGTACCCTATTTGAAATACTTCACTATTACTACTTTAGTGGTTACTTTTCTCGTAACATTGAGCAGTTCTTTATTGCAAAGTATCCCACAGTTTGAAAGTAGTCGACCATTTGCTTTTTATAATAGCCTGCATTTAGTTGGGAAGGCTTTTATCTAGGCATCGAAAACGTTCTTGCCAAAATTGCCTTTAGTTCTGTGACAAGAACATTAATGATATCGGTCACTAATGATGGGCGATTTGGTTTTGTTCGTGATTGTCTTTCCAAATTCGACCTAAACGTCTTTTGTGGCAATGGATTTGGGATTTTGTGAAGGTCACTCAGGTCCTTCAGCACAATCTACTCAAACGACCCTTTTCTTACGTGAACCTTATTTTAAGATATCGTGATCTTGATAAGAATTTTGTTTTTCTTTCCTTTAATTATTTATACAACAAAACTGAAGATTATTTCATTGCTTCTTGCATAAAAATTACGTTCTACATTTGAATGACCACCAACAATTTTAATGATGTCGATTTGACTGAGTCGACTTTTAGCTGAATATACGTTTTTTTTTCTTTGCAAAGTTTTTAAAAGGTCTTAAACATAAAAAAAAATTAAATTGCTTATTGTGGAAAAACCTCATCAATATTTTTAAAAATTAATTTACAACAACCAGCCTTGAAACTAAGCGTATTCTATTTTGACAATTACTTGAAACTAAATTACAGATAATATCTTATAAGAATCATTAATAAAACCCCTCAAAAAGTTTTGTACGTTTTAACATCATAGCTCATATTGATTCTAGTCTATACGTTAAGTTCGAACTCCTCAAATAATAAAAATTTAAATTAATATATCAATCTATGTCAACTGCTGTCAACCGGTGATTTATAAAAACTTTTAATAGCTCGCAAAAAAAAAAAAAAAAAAAAAAAAAATGGGGCATTATTTATACTTTTATGAAGATTTAGTTTCCAAAACGACGAGTTACGGAATATGGTTTAAAAATATTTTTTAAAAAATTAGCTACTATACTTACGGCGAAATTTCGTCTAAATTAACGATTTTCTTAGCATCTTTTACTGGTGTATCTGGCGTCATTTGAAACAGAGGAAAATTGGCGGTATAACACTTCAATTTGTTGATACTGCTTTGCGTTGCCAATTTGTTTTTGCTTTTCTATGAAATAAGTTTTCATTGGTAACGAAATGTAAGAAGAAACTTAAATAAGTGACAATGTAGTTATAATGGTCCACACCATATAGTGGTCTATTATATTAGTTGTCAATCATATTGGTTGCTCACTAAACATAAAGTTTTGCATTTAGTGGTTTATGAAGTTTTAAAGATAGATACAGAATTTAATACTTTTCGAACTGGAAAGTTTAAACAATGGAAAGATTATGAGAAATAAGTTTACTCGAAATATTTTTTAGTTGGGGAAAAAAATTGATGCTAACATAAGATAAAAAATATAGTTTTAAATATTTTTTATTATGTGCAAATTTATTAAAAATGCATCAATCACTGTCCATAAATTGTGAATTTCAGAGATTATTTAAGAAGGAAACAATTCATACTAAAGCGAATGTTAATATTGCTAATGTGTCAGAATAAAAATGTGTATATTTACTATTTCTGTTTGTATAAATGTATTTCTCAACAAAAATTTAAATGCACTTGTTTTCGCATCAGCGGCGTTCGCAGGCTACTTTCATGGGTGAGTGAATATTAACGTCGCACTGTTCAGCTATACATGGGCTTTTGGCGACGGACCACGTAATTTTGAACCATGATCAGGTGACGTGGACGACACCGGAGCTGGCACCCGCCTCTCCTAACTACCGCACCACACCAACGGGAGAACGTTTCAGCTCTCGACAGATTTAACGTGCATCGCTGCCCTGCAACTTTAGTGGTACTGGGCTCGAACTCATGACATACCTGCCATGATCCGATAACTTGACCACTGGGCTACCGTAGCCCGCTACTTTCATGGGAGAAGTTATACTCAGGGGCGTAGCTACAGCCATATTAGTGATATGAAGCTCCTAAGTTACAGAGGCTCCAACATGTGTAATTGACACTTTCAAATAAGTTTTATTAATGCGATCGTTTTCATTTATTTTCTAAAAAAAGGGCTCTCAAGGAATTTTGATACAGGGTCCACTCAGTACTGGCTACGCCATTGGTTATACAGTAAATAAAATTAAAAAGAAAGCGCTGAGACACAATATTTACACTAAAAATTAAAAATATGTTGGTCTATTGAGGGGTTAAATCCCCCAAACCCCATTCTTGTATACACCGCTATTTCACATACCGAAGAAGTTGTTGCTTTTAAATACACTCAACCTACATTTCAAAGATTCAAAAACGTTACCAAATAAAAACAAATCATATAACGTTATTCTCTATCAAACCCACATCATTAATATGCGATCGACATCTTAACGAAAGTGTTCTTTCGATTCTCATTGCTTACTCAACCGAACAGAATGAAATAGTAAAGTAAGAAAGAGCCAAACGCGACATCGTTTCCAACGAGAGTTTGACTCTCGATGCATTTGAAGGACAGCCGACGGAGGGTGGCCTGAGGGGGTGTTTTACTCCCCTGTTTCCGGTGGCCTCTCTGACCCCAGTCCACCCTGGCTGTCACGCAATTCGACGCTTCCATTGTGTCGCGAGATAAACTCAAGTTAGGCGGGCCGAAGCTCTTGGCCGAAGGGAAGTTTCATCAATTAAAGAGGCGACCTATTTTGGATGCAGAACGGGTGGATGACAGAGGTAGGGAGGGCTTCGTGGAGGAAATGGCCACATTAAAACAGCCTCTCGGGTGAAATGTATCAAGAAATTTTCGAGAGAGGGGGCTATAAAAGAGAGATTTTTTTTTAAAAAAAAATGTGGAGTAGAAAAGGATTGTGTTTGAAGTTTGAAAAATAAACGCTATAGGGTTCTCTTCGCCAAATGTACGAGATCTACAACTAAACACGGAGCGCATTTCAGACAGAATTTGCAACATTGTAACTCATACATCTGTTTATAACGTGGCGTTAATTAAAATTTCAAAATATTCTAAGAATAACTAATTATTTATTTTTTTACTATTTAAGGTATCCGAATACGTTCGGAACCGTGATTTGAAAAAAGAGCATAAATGGATCATTTTCATGATATTTAGTGTCACTTAGATTAGAATATAAGTATAATATTGTTTTAAGGACATTTTTTGACACACACACACACAAAATTATTTAAATACAATTTTGGCAAAAAAATTAACTTAGAATAACCTTTTTTTCAAAATGTTCTCCTGTTATAAAAATGCTTCTATAATAATTTATATATATATATATATATATAAAGTAAAGACTTCTACAAAGAATCTGAACTAGGATTTTAGAAAAATTCACATTATTTTCAGAGTTACAACCATTTGAAATAATTATCGGCGTTTTTTTCTTAAAATTTCTACCCTTTGTTGTCATAAAACATGGATAAACCCACTTCTAAGTAATATATTTAAAAAATTCTAGTTGAGTCTCTGTACAGAGGTCTGAGCTATATACAGACAGAATATTATTATAATATTTTGAAAATGGGTCATTCTATGTTAATTTTTTTGTCAAAATATTGTACTTAAATAATTTTTTAATGTAATAATATTCTTAAAATAATTTTATATACATTTTCTAATCTAAGTGACACTAAATATCAAACATATTATCCATTTATACGCTTTATCAAAATCACGGTTCCGAACGTAGTAAGATACCTTAAAGAAATGGCTCGCCTACTACCATTACAGTATATATTAGCAAAAAATAAGAAACACATTTTATACCAAATGGAATGAATTAAACTCTTAAACGATTTACCCGTACAACTTACGGGCTACCGAAAGTAGGCCGCAACTTGTTTGCCCGTACGCTGTACGGCATTGATATTTTCTTTCTTTGATTTGGTTTATTTTTAATTCTTATGGTATTATTCAGTGCTATTATTTTGAAAAGGTAATGCAGTTCGTCTATGGTACTGAAATAATTTTGTCCGGTACTTTATATTGTGGTAAAGGAGGGAACTGGTATGATGTTTAGTTATAAACACAATAAAAAATTTGCCTTTTTTTGAAGAATTTTGAGTAAAAGAAATGATTACTTAAGGGGTTAACTCAAATGAAAATTAGTAGTACGGTAAAATATTCTGATCTCTCTCTATAGAAAAGTCAAACCGAAATATAATGTTAATGCTGGGGCTTTTTATACCTGAAAAATATTCCAAATTCATGTCCTATTATTTAACATTAAGCACAGTCGTAAGCAATATAGTCAGCCCCCTCCTATAAATCAACAGACTTGTAATTTATACCACAGAGATTAAGCTTCGACACTTTCGCGTCTATGAGCGTTTTAGAATGCTTATATATCAGTAGCGCACACAGAAATTTTTCAAGGGGGGTCCGGGGTTGAAAGTTCACCATTTTTGTATTTTGTTCCTTTTGATTTTATCGATTTTCGTGAACGAAACAGTAAAAAACTAATTATTGAATAAATAATTAGCATTAATTAATAAAATTATTCATTAATAACAAATACTTAGTTAAAATTTACGTATTATATACTTAGAATTATAATCAATCAAAAAAATTGACGGCTTTGGG
>BMAV01008890.1:46810-72252 GCA_019973955.1 Trichonephila inaurata madagascariensis | reverse complement strand
TTTTTTTTTTTTTTTTTTTTTCATTAAAACATTTATAAAATATATTTGACGGTTTTTTGCTGTTGTTTTTGCACTACTTTGAATGTTGTTTCTTGAGGAATTTCTTTGGAACAATTTATATTTTTACAAAAAATTAAACTTATTATAATATGTAACTATATATATATATTTAATAATTGCATTTATATAATCCAAATATGTAATGTTATTGTTATCTCCTTATTGGGATTTTGGCATGTTTTTCTAAGATGTTCTTAGCCTTTTTTTTTTTTTTTTTTTGAATTAAGAATATTTTCCAATTTTCATGAAGATAAGACAAAAACATCAGAATAAAATGAAAATAATTATAATAATAATAAATAAATAATAAACAAAATGTATCTGCAACTATAAAAATTGCATTCTATTTTACTCCGTTATAATAAAAACTACTGTTTTGATGAAATATATTGTTATAATAAAAACATGATATTGAATTATTTATAACTGTGTCTACGTTTTATTTACAAGAGAATATTTTTCCTTTCTTTTGGGGGGAGATTTTTAATTTAATAACTCAATTTAGATAAATATATATTTTCAATCAATTGTATTGTTAATAGGTTTTCTCATCAGATATTAGAATAATTTTAAGGCTGTAATTTCTAGCAGCAGGCAATATTTTTTAATGTTGAAACTGACCAAGTAAAACAAAAATTTATTAAAAAAGTGACTTATCAACCAGTCATCAATAGGTTTTAAGTGAATTTATTCTAGTGGTATGTTTTTTATGCCAATGAAAGCATTTTTTTAACATTTTAAATAATTAAAAAAATTCACATGGAAAATATAAAAAATTTTTTAAAGTGATGAAAATTTGTACATATTTAACCTCCTATTTTTTTTTATTTAAAAAAAAAACTATTTTTTTACCAAAATTTTTCCCTAAAATATGAATTTATACAATATTAATATGTGAGTGAGTTTTTAAAATGATTAAATAAGTAGCTGCATCAAAAATGTTTCTCTTGCTTTGAAATTTTTTTTGAAAAAATACTTTTTGAAGCAAAGACTTAACCTTAACTAAAGCCTGCCTGCTCTATAATTTTTAAATGATAAAATACTTCTAATTAAATAGAGCAAAAATTGCTCAGGTCAGCACAGGTGTCGTCCGCGTCACTTGACCATGGTTCAAAATTACGTGGTCCGTCGCCAAAAGCCCTTGTGTAGCTGAACAGAGCGACGTTAATATTCTCTCACTCACTTGACATGATTCTGAACATTCGGTTGTTAAACAGCTTCTTTGTGGACTCAAATACTTTTCATATGAAAAAAGATTTGTTCACATAGATATGTAGAACCAAAAGCGGAAAGCAGAGAATATGTAATTTTCCCTTTTCTAATAATGAAGTCTTTCTAGCAATGACATTCAATAACTTACAAAATAGCTGTAAATTTATCTTTAGATTTATCTTTCGGATTTTTTTCGCAATTCTGTAAATGTCCATAATTTTAAAGATGTTTGTCAAATATTAGCTTCCACCCAATCAAAAATTGACAAATTTGTAGAATAATGTAGAGTGCCCCTGAGAATTGTGCAGCGTCCTATAGGTTGCCGACCCCTGGTGTATATTAAGTAATATACTTTTATTCTTAGAAATTGAAATCCTATCCCTTTTAAATCAATAATGTATAATCTTACAATTTCATGAAATACTCAGCAAAACTAGCGGGTAACGGTTAATAAGTTGTACATTTAGAATAAAAAGAATAAATGAAAATCACAGAAGAGGAGAAAAAGTAGCGCAAGTATTTTCAAAGAAACTCCAAGCAACTTCTCCAACTATCTTTTCATTTTCTTTCTTCGCGAGGCTAGACACTGTATTTTGTTATTATAGATTTTTAATTAGTTTCCAGAAATCTTTGATGAAGTGATCTTATCTGCTTATTGTTTTCTATTTGCTTCATCGCTCTTGTATAAGATTTTGCTCGAGTTTCTCTCTAGTCTTCTTTTTTTCTTCTAACGAACTTTCAAATAAAGACTTTTGAAAACTCATTTCGTTACAGTTCATTATCAAATGATTGACAGTTGTATGTTATCTTTTATTCCTTTTCATCGAACTTGTTCCGAAAATGCATGATTTTTACGATATAGTTGAGCTTAGTTTTAATTGCAATAAAATTACTTCAAACAACTGATGATTCTGTCACGAAAATGAGTTAACGCTTTCTTATATTTTAACTAAACGTAACCTATTTGAATTTTCTTCCTTTTATAAAAGAATAATTTCAAAATAAATGAAATGTTACACATGAAAGATTGTGGCTCTTTTAGAAAAAGGTATATTGTTCAAACAATCTATAATGTCTGTATTTTAAGGGCTTCGTACTTCAACTGACGAATTTCGGATACAGTCAGCTTGTGCAAAAGTTTTGATAAAAATTCTCTAATTAGAAGAGTGGATGTTTCCTCTTCCGCTATTTGTAATTCTTAACCTACTACTGTAAAATTCTTTCCAACATTTTTTTTTGTTTATTTTGTATGCTATTTTTTTAGACATCGAAAATACAATGATACCCGAAGTTATATAATAGTTGGTACACGGTTTCATGATGTATGTCCAAAAAACTTTCAGGTACTCTAGTATTTATTTTTAAAAAAGTTATAAAATATAAAAAGAAAAAAATCCCTCAAAGCGCATTCAAATGAAAAATAATCAAAAATTTAATCGATGATTAACTTAATAATCTAGGACACTATAGACCCTAGTACATGAAGCGTTCATGTTTAATAAAAAACAGAAATAAACAATTTTTAATAAAGAATAGAAAGAGACCATCTTCAATAAAGAATAGAGGACAATTTGTTTTGTGTGGTTTGTTATGCACAATTTGCTACTAGTACAGATTCACTAGTACTGTACTTGTACACTCTGTCACTAGTGCAGATTTACTAGTACTGTACTTGTACACTCTATCACTAGTACGGATTTACAAGCACTGTGCTAGTACACTCTGTCATTAGTACAAAATCACCAGTACAATCTATTACTGGTACTGTACTGTACTATCACACAACCTGTCACTAGTATTGTGCTAGTATATAGTCTGTCACCAGAAATGCATTAGTACGTAATATGTCAATAGTAAGAGGTCAATCTGTCACTAGTACACTGAATGATGGAAAGTATTTAATCGGGAAGTAGATTTCAACCAGCATGTCCAAGCGAAACAACACATTTAAAAAAGTACTTTCTGCGAATTTACCGAAAAATCTAGCATACATAAGTCGGACTATTTTCATTTATGGGAACGATAAAGAAAATTATCCATTTAGGTAGTGTTATTAGAATTAGTTAAAAATTTTGTTTTCTTAAAGAGTTATTATCGATATTTTAGATTATACTGGTCTGACTCTGGTTATTTACGTTTTATATTATAAAATTATTTTTTAAAAAAAATAAGAAAGAGAGATAATGATTTTTAATTTTTTAGTTTTGTTTATTTCGTGAACCTCATACGCAATGTTTTCGCGTCACAGAAATATTTTTTTAAAAATCTCCTACTTTTTACCATCTATTGTAATCAGGCTATAATGCAATAAAGACGAATGGATTTCAGAGTGACATGGAATTAGAAGTTGATTGGTTGTGTATTTATGTCGCACTTCAAAGCAATATAATTAAAGGTGACGAAACTCAAAAATTTTGAGCCTGGATTCAGTGACGAGAACGACACTTGAGCTGGCTGGCACCTATAGCTCTCCAAACTCGAAATTCTAAGATATTTGAGAATCGATAGATTTAACTTGAATGAGTACCTACTTGGCTGATCTTTACCAGGATTCGAAACCAAAGGAATTATAAAAGTGAATGAGGTACCTCATCACTTTATCATGGCTAAAAATTCCGAAATTCATAAGAATAACTATCATGTTACACATGAGAATTTTATTAAACTCTAATCAACTACGCAATGTCTAATCAACTACACAATGATTAACTTTACAAATAATAATATTGTTTTTGCTGCTTTAATTGATATTCTCGTTTTATCATATTATAATACTTGAAAAAAAAACCCCATTATTCATTTTTTTTTTCTTTCTTGTCATTTAGTTTAATATTTCGAAATATTTTTTATAGCCAAGTGCAGTTGAAAATAATAAAAATTATATGCAATAGATATTTAAGTATTTATGTGAATTTTAAGGGTACTTTTATAATTTTTATTTCTATTTCTATTTTTATTTTAAATTAAGATAACTTGTATATTTTTATAATCTTATTTTCATACTTATCTCAGAAAAAAAAGGAAGGCTTATTGCATTTTTTTATTCATGCATATACTTAAAAATTAGTTTATGTTTAAATGTTTAATGTTATTAAGTGAATTAAATAAAAGAAAACCTTTTTTTTACTATATTTTTCACAGTAATTGAAAAGCTGGATAAAATTTATAGCTGTCTCAAAGCTTTGCCATTAAAATGAACATACATTAAAAAAAAAAATTTTTTTTATATGTTCTAATGTTTATTAAATCTTTCGTAATAAATTCGAAACGTCTTACAAGTCCCTTTTGTATTCAATATTTTAATCACAATTTATTTCTGAATTTAATTTTCATATATTCATAATTTTTTAATCCTTTGACTTAACCAGCGTCATTCCAAATTAATAAAAACTCGATAAAGTTGATATTTAAATGCACATAAATTAAAGAACTTTTGGTAGGGAACTAATCCCTGGGTGAATTATAATTAAGAAAAGATACATTTGTGTCTCCACCTACGAATAGAGAGATGTTCTGCTTTTAAGATTAAATTTTCACAAAGCAAGAGATTACGGAATCTACTTAAACTCGAATACTCTTCAGTATTAAAGACAACTCAAATATTATATATTCCCTCGTAAAATATGAACAAAAGCGAATTAGAACATCACAGGATGGGATTTAATAACTATTTAAATACTTTTGAGAAAGGCACAGGGAACCAATTACATGCGATCGAAACATTCAATAGTAAAATTTAAATTGTCCCTTTGTTAAAGTGGATTTGAGAAGCCCGAACACACAGAAAAGTAACAAAAACAAACTATTTCCACAAGAGACATTTGAAAAGAGCGAGCATTACTTTCTGACATTTAAAATCCTTGCTTTAAGCGGCGGGGGTAGTTGGTATTAACATATTTTCCCATTTCGCCCCCCCCCCCTTCTGCACCAACTGAGAAAGCACAGAGACGGTGAATTTAAATTCCCTTGGGGAAAACACACAGCTTATTTATGAGCAAATAAACAAACCAGCTCACGAATTTTAACTTTTATACCATCTTTTGCGAAACGTCACTGATAATTGAGAGTATAAGTCCTCCTTCTTATGCAAGGGGTGTAGGTAGGTACTCTGTGTTTGAAATTAATCCAAAAAGTTAAATATTTCCTCTCGTGTACAAAAAAAAAGGAGAACAGGGATAAAAAGAGTAGGCGGATAGAATGTGTAAAAAAAGGCTTTGGCTTTTTCTGATGTATTATTTATACTTCTTTTCTTCCAAATTCTTTAAACCACCTGAGAATTGCTGAAGAAATCTTTCAACCTCTCCAGGCGCTTTGTAGAAAAGAGCTGTATGTTGAGATGTTCCTGTGAGAAATATGACTCCACCCCACATATCAATAGAGCGGATTATTATCAAATCCCCTGTTTCTTTTGATACTTTTACAACACTAAAATAATAATACAGGCTGTAATACCCTGCATTTCTCTATTCAACAGGATTACTTTCAATAAAGACACGCTCTCTGTCGGCATCTTCATCTTTTACAAGAATAAATTAAGTAATTGAAAGACGATCGGTCTTTCTAATCCCTAAATTTGCATTTTAGTCGGTGGCTTTTCACATTCTGCAAAACTAAACTAAAATCCTATTGAACAAGAATCGTAGCGATTTAAATAAAACGGCTTCTATTACAGATCTTTAAGCTTTTAAACATCTTTACACGAAGCATGGCGCTCTTTCAAATGTAAATCTGCATGTACATCACGGCGGGGGGTTTTCGAGTTTGGAAGTAAACACATTTAATTGTTTAGAAAAAGCGTGTCGGCGATGCTGATTTTGATACGGTGTCTTCAATATTATTTGAAATAAGAATCTCCTTGGGTTTTCTTGAATTGAATTAAAGCGGTTTCGTATAGATTTGCCGCTTGGTGTATGTACTTTTTTGGTTTCTAAATTGTAACTCGCACCGGGGATTCTCAGCAGTGCTTCCGAGAAAGAAGCAGAGATTTAGAAAGGAGCTGAAAGCAATATTTAAATAGGTTTGGGAATTTAGCAATGTAAGCATGACAATACGCTTATTTTAATAGTTTTCAAATTCACTGTTAAGTCGTTAAATTGGTTTGAAAACTTTGTTAAGGAATATATATATACGAAATTTTAATAAGAAGCATCATTTGAAATGGAGAATCATATAGATTATAAATATTTTCCTTTTGTATTATAGATAACATATTGAATAGTTAAAAGCGTATTTTAATTGAGATAATACAGTTTACAATATTAGATTTCCCACTCTCCAATCTCATGAATAATGATAAAACGTTTTGAATAATTTGCAAATACAGTGCCTCTCTTTCATGTTGATTTAAAAAATGTCAGAGTATTACACAATTTTTCTCAATAGTTTAAACTCTATCAAATTGAGTGCTTTTGGGAAATTTATAAATAGTTTGACATTTTTAAATCCTTTTACGCTGTTAAGAATTTTAACCAGTGACAATTAATTTAATTCTTCGAAAAAGTTCAAACTGAAATATCAGTTTACTTTTTGCTGCAGAATTGAATTTATTACCATAAAAATTATAATGAAATACGATATTTTAGTATTCTATATTGCTAAGGGAATTTCTATTAAATGAGTTTGTTTTGAAAAGATAAGAATTTATAGAAAAATTCAGAATCGAATTCTCAAATAATTATTCCATATCGGAAGCTACCATAGAATAAATATGAGCAACAAACATTCATATAATTTCCCGAACAAAATTTATTTAAAATTTCATTTTCTATCTCTCCATTAACGTATTTTTATCTTTAAATTTTATTGATATAGCTCAAAAATTATAACAGTTTCGAAATCATCTCTGATGTTTTCGGTTACTCAATTAAAATATAAAAAAGTTGTTATCATAAGTGCATATAGTGATGTAAAAGAAAAAAATACTATATTGAAAAAACTGTATTTTCGTTTTCCTTAGTAAAATAATACTAATATTTGTTTCTACAGTCCTTTGATATGAGCCTTAGAAAAAAAAAATTGAATTATGAAATAGTTTAATATTGAACAAAACACAGGAATTAACTGAAGATGATTTAAACCTTTTAAAAAGTAATTAACTTGCTTAATAATTCATTATAATTTATCATTCTGAGCTTATAATTCTTTAAAGTTCTAACTGTAGCACTAGTTACAATTTCAATATCCTTATTTCTACTTGCTTCTACATGCTTTTTTTAGTACTGTCTAATGCACAATATTATCCATATGCATGTAACTTTATAGTAAATAAAGTTCGGTTTTATAAAACTATCAATTAAAGCAAATTAAACATAGATATGAACCGTCAGTTTCTTATTCAAAAAATTAAGTTTTAGCGTTGCAACATTATAGATAGGAGATTTAAAATTAAATACGTTATGTACAAAAACCTTAAACAAGTTCAAGTTTATATTTCTTCTATTAAATTGAACTAAGTAAATGACTATTTAGTATTCCAGAAAAAGAATACATGATTTTATGGAAAATCCTTTTCGAGGAGCTTTAATTAGGAAGTTTAAAAATGCTCCTCATATGAAAATAGAATATTATTTTTCACAAAGCGCGCATCATGCCTTATAATTATTTTTAAGGTTTTCTATTTAATGTGTATTTTTTTTTTGTTCGAAAATCTTATATTGGTATGAATTTCTGTCTAAATAAGAGTGCTTATTTAGATCAAGAGCTTCTTATTAATATAAAATTTTTAAATTTACAATTTTTTTATTTATATCATAATTTTTAACGCTTGCTTCTGTTTTTAGAATATAAATTTTAGGAGGTCTTCATATTTTTAATATCCAATACACCGAACTACACGGTAACAAAGAATAAGAATATGTTATTTTGATCGTTGAAGGAAAATAGAACACACAGAAAAATAGTCTCGAAACAGACTGAATTTCCCACAGAAGCCATTTCATATTATCGAACCACCCAGAATTCCGAAGCAAGCAACAAACATTTCAGCTAGATAATTAAAATAGAATATAGATAAAGAAAAGCGTTGAAATTCAGTAGACACTTGAAGAAGTAATCTCTACGATGTTTACATTCTCTTATGAGGACCGCACAAGAAGGTAGAATGGTTGGGAACTAATTTTGTAAAAATTTATTTCAGCCTGAATGCGTTTACTTGGTAAATTATCTTTTGTTGATTGAGTTCTTTATCTTTAAGCCCAAACATATATGCGTTTACTTGTGCTTCTTAACTTTTTTTTCTCTGTGAAGGAAAGTTTACTGCGTTGAAGATATAATATTTATCGACAGGGAAAACAAATTTATTTTAAAAAAAAAAGCTTAAATGTTAAATTTTTAATTAATTTAAACTTATATTTAGACCTCCTAAGCTAAGTATGCTATTTGAAATTATACATAATTTTATAATATATAAACATGACAATATTTTGTATTGAAAATAGTGCACATAAAATAAAACTTTCTCACACTCACATACCTTCTCATGTACAAATACACCTGAGCCGCACTCTCTCTCCCTATCACCCCAACAACGGAAAAAAGTTTGAGCTTTCGACAGATTTAACGTGCATCGCTCCCCCACATGGTGGGTCTTTAGTAGTGCTGAACTCGAACTCGTGACATGCCAAACACGATCCGATACATTGACCACTAGGTGGCTACGGCCGCGCCACCTGATCGACATTAACAACAGATCAAGATTCACGAAATTTATCGTAGTAAAGGGCTACATGTACGCCTGTCGTTAGTCGTAGCTCTTAGCAACATACGGGTGACAGAGTGATTTAGCATGGTTCCATCTCAATTTTGAGGGAGAACACCCTGGGGTGGCCAGGGACCTCCCACCTATCTTCTCCTTCCAGTGACTTCACGAGAGGACTTGTGGCTCGACGGCTATTTAGAGTAACCCCTTGTCGCACAGGTACTATACATTTCAAAAAACCATTTCTTCCTCTAGATTCTAACCCAGGACGAACGGCATAGCAGTCAGCGTCACTAACCATTGTACCGGATGGGTGGCATATTTCATTTGCAAATAGAAATGTTGTTACAATGTCATGTTGTAACAATAAACTATCTGCGAGATCCATCCTCTCAAACTTTCAGTCCAACCAATTTGGCAATTTGAGCTTGAACAACTCCACTTTACAAATAAACTTCAGTATTAAGCATATAAAAACTCAGTGAAGTAGAAAAATAGTTATTGGGAGAAACAATATTGCCACCCCAGTGAGTGCCTGGATTATAGTCGTTATTAGAAGATATTGCAGGCTTTCTCTGACGAGTTTCAGAGTTGCATTTAATTTCAGATAAAAGTAACCGTTATATTTTTTTATTATTAACTTTACTTATGTGCACATCACGAATTTAGTTCTAAGGCTTGAATTAAAAAAAAGGGATTATTGTGAACATCAATTTGTAATCCTACCAAGTCTGATTTAAAGTCTTCTCAATCCCGACTGTCTTGGGATCCCTCTGGAAGCCTCAGTGATCAACGAGATTTCCAGCTCAACAAACACGAGAAAGAAGTACCACGACAACATGTAATAGAATAGTGTTCAGTTTTTTTTTTCTTCCTAAAATTGTTTAGTGTATTTAAAATCAATTACCATTTTTCATTAAAATTAAATAGTATATATAGGTAAGATAAAAATTACCATTTCATATAAAATAATCCTTTTACTTAGTAATTAGTTAATTTTATTTTTTAATGTATATTTCAGAATATCCGGGTCCTTGTATAAGCGATATGGGCTTTTTTCTTCAGAAATTTACCCGAAGTTTGAAATCCTTTAAAATACGAATTAAAAAAAAAATGAAGTTTCTTAACTTTTTGAACATGTCACCACGAAAAGAAAAATGTTATCAAGGAGGGTAAAACGAGTGGAGTATTTTCCAAACAAATCATTGTAAAGTAAAACGTCAATGGCAGTATGTTTGTTTCTGGTAACCCTCTCTGTATAGCTTATGCATTTTTTAATCATTTGTTATTTTAAACAACATTTCTTCTCATTGTAGTTTTTGCTTCATTTCTTTATCTTCTTCTTTTTTGTTCGGAAAATGAGAAAGAAGAAAATTTGGTATACGGCACGTAATCGTCGATCTATGTTTCCTTTCCAGGAGAAAAAACTCGCTGTTTGATGATTATGCGTGTTCAGACCCCCAATGTGAGTTTTACGAACTATTCGAAGATGGGTTCTAATGTTATTTTCTAAGGACTATGTCATTTTTTTTTAAAATAAAATTTTCATTTAAAATATCCCAAAAGTTAACCGATTATAATCCCTTGCGCATGATTGACGTAAAATATTAAATAAATCGTTTTCCTTCAACCATATTTTTTCCTTGATTAGATGATCCGTACATAAGCAGAGACCCTTACTTTCATTTTAAAAAGTTCCAAAAATCCTCGGCTTACACACGGAAATATACGAGAAATTTAAATTTCTTGCTTGCTTATTCAGTTATTATACGTACATTAACATGGATATCTTTCAAAAATATCCTGTGATGTATATCATATTCAGAATATTAATATAAAAAATACAAGACAATAATAATTATAATAAGTTGCTTGTGTGCAAATATTGCATGCAAATATATTTCTATGAATTTTGGATCCTTTCAAGCTACAGAGAAATGTTTGCAATATTCTGAAGAATTAAATATTCAGAAATTTTTAACTTATTTATGCGAAAAATTAAACAAAAGTTAGAATTTTTAGCTTAAGGTATCCGACTTCGTTCGGAACCGTGATTTTGCAAAAGCGCATAAATGGACAATTTTCATGATATTTAGTCTCACTTAGATTAGAATACATGTATAAAATTATTTTTAGGACATTTTGGCAAAAAAAATTATTTAAATGAAATATTTTAGCAAAACATTAACTTAGAATAATCTTTTTTCAAGATGTTCTCCTTTTGTGAAAAATGCTTCTATTATAATAATATTTAGCCTGTATATAGCTCAGACCTCTCTACAGAGGCTCAGCTAGAATTTTTGAAATATATAACTTAGAAGTGGGTTTATCCATATTTTACGACAACAGAGCGGAGCAATTTTAAGAAAAAAACGCCAATAATTATTTCAATGGGTGGTAACTCTGAAAATAATGTGAATTTTTCCAAAATTCTAGTTGAGCCTCTGTACAGAGTTCTGAGCTATATACAGGCAAAATATTATTATTATAGAAGCATTTTTCACAAAAGGAAAACATTTTGAAAAAAGATTATTCTAAGTTAATTTTTTGCCGAAATATTGTATTTAAATTTATGTTTTTGTCAAACTGTCCTTAAAGCAATTTTATACATGTATTCTAATCTGTGACACTAAATATCATGAAAACTATTCATTCATGCGCTTTTTAAAATCACGGTTCCGAACGTAGTCGGATACCTTAAGTGTTATGCTAAGTTTTTGAGTCCTGAAATTTTCTCCTTGATGCTTCCCTCCCCCCTCCCTCAAGAAACTCTTGGTCAACCTACTGCTTGAAGACCTACTTGTTGCACTTCCTTCATAATATATCCCTGACAAACATTACTTACTTGAATATATACATTCCCATTTGCATCAAGCGCAAGGGTGACATATGGCATTCATTAAATATTCAATTGATATTCATTTTGGGCAAACACGGTATTGCTTTCAAATCTACAACTGGCGTGTCAAAGCCTTCATTCCTGTTTTGTCCCGACACTGATATCCGATATCCATTTACGAAATTGCCTTTGTCAGAGGAGGAACGTTATTATTTCATCTCCCTCTTTGTAAGTAGGCATAATTCCGTTTCGTCTCTCGGGTTCAATTATGCCAGTTGCGATTATTTCTGAAATCATAGCATAGAGAGAGAGAGAGTACAAAAGGGTTCTTTTCAACAAAATTGCGTGTGATCGTTTTTCACGAGAACTCGCTGTCATTGTCTTTCGGAATTGATTGAAAAGCGCTATTTGTCAGTTGGAATGTACCGGATATTGATTTTTTTTCTGGAGATCAATTTTTATTTTTTTACTCATTTCTTTATGTGGACTAGCGCTGGGCTCTCTTTTGTGATTTGGGGGGAATTCGGTTGAGAATTATTTGGGGTTTAAAACCAATATTGCTATGGAGATGAAATGGAAATGTTTGTTGGTGTTAAAGTGACATAGGCAATGCTGTGCTACTTTTGTGTGTTGTTGTTGTTATTTAAGATATTCAAAGGAGTATTTAAAGACCATCTGCACGCAACATATGTGTATATAAAAACAAAACATATAAAATAACTCATTTATGAGAAAAATACTAGAAATATATAAATAATATTTTGCCTAAGTGGGGGGATGACTGTTTATAAAATTTTTAAGTACGCAGTATTTATTTGCGACTTTTTCAAAGTTTTTCCTTGTTTCTGTCGATTGTAGGTTCAAGCCCTTGTGCTACTAAAGACGCCCCATGTAGAGGAGCTGCTGCACAATAAATCTGTTGAGATCCAAAAAACCCATGCTGATGTTGTGTGAAAATTTAAAGAGTGAACTTCAAGTTCAGACTACGTCCTAGCCACATGACAATGGGTCAAAACAACAAGATCCATTGCTATTGGCAACAGGATTAAATGAGCAAGAGAGAGAGAGTGCGAGACTAAACGTGGAAGCGTATTGCGCTTCCACGCAACAGGTCCAGAGCTCAAATCCCTGGCAAGGAAAGGTCAACTCAGCCTTTCATATCTTCAGTGGTTCGATAAAATGAGTACCAAGATTGCTTGGGAACTAACCACTGGGGGCTTTGCGTCAGACTGACCACCTGGCAGGAATATTTGCTCATGCACCTTAGTGCTCGAGGCCATGAAAACTGAGATTGGCACAATGGTCTTGGCCGTCAATGAACACTTTCATCACTGAGTGTAGTTTAGTGAGACAAAATAAACAATCTATTTTTTCAAGGAAGTTTATTTAAATAAATGAAACTTGTTTAAAATTCAGCGAGGAAATATTAATTCATTTAATATCAAAGTTGAGATTTGCATTGAAATATGGACGAACTTGTTGATTTATTATTTTTAAATTTATTTATAGCACAATTGTTTTAAGAATTTAGGCTTTTTTCATTCGCATTGTAATTATAATTTGCTAAAAAATGATAAATGAATAAATAAATACATGTTTCCGATTACGCGTAAGAAGCTATTTACGAAAAGATTTTTTTTAAAAATATCCAAACTGCTGAATATTGTTGAGTTTTTAAAAATATATCACTTTGGAGTGCATGAATAATAATGCCCGGAAAACATTTAAAAACATAAGAAAATTAATTATATTTGGTAAGTCTGCTATTTTTAAAAATTTATATTTCTCTTGATTCTTTTTTTTAGTCAAATTATGATATGTTCATTTATAAAGATATATTTTAATAAATAACTATCGCAATTGTAACCATTATTAATTTATTTTGTTTCAAATTGCAGAAATATCTTTGCTTCATTTAAAAAACATATTTTCTTAAGAATATAATGCATTTTACAGCTGTTGTATATCTAATGAACATCAGTTTGGAATTGCATGCACGCGCATATACTCATACATTTTTAATAAAATAACACATATATTTTCATTCTATATGTAGGATTTCAGTACATAAATTTAAAAGTTTACCTTAAAAACGAATAATCGATTTGTAAAATGAATGAAAAGATCATCAAATTAAATCCTTTCGAATTATTTGATAAATAATTTTTATAGATAAGAGAATGAGTGTTTATTAACGTCTCATAAAAAGCAGCACGAAAGCTATTGTCGACGGGTGTCGTAATTTTCAATCCCGGTCAAGTGACGAGGAACTGGCAACCCACTCTCCTAACTTCCACATCATGCCAGCGTCAGGAGTTTGAGCCATGATAAATTTAATGTGAATCAGTCCCACTACACATTAAATCTTTAGTTGCACTGGGGTTCAAATTTTGACGCCCTAAGACACGAGTTCGTGACTATGACCCCCTTGGCTACAGTATATATAGTCCCTTTTATAGATTAGAATTTATAACCTATTAATTAAGTCCATTATAATTTTTACTAAGGTCGCTAATTTCATGAAAAACATCGTAAATTTAAACATTAAGTTGTGAGTATCTTACTATAAGATATTTATGGTTAAATAATTCCCTTCATTTGAAAAGGGGGTATACATACTAGACACATAGACGTAAAAATTGCATCCAAGAAGTAACAAATAAATAAATGCATAAGAAATCTTTTGTACTTAGATATCAAACACAAGCAGGCATATGGATTTACAGCGTCTTTTCTTCCCAGGGGTAAAGAATCCTTATAAAACAGAATATGTAACATGTATCCTTGCATAAAACATATAAGTTAGTACGAATTTTGTCGTTGACGTATGTAAATGGTAAGTTCCGCCATAAGTAAAAAAAAAAATCCTTTCGCGTAGAAAGGATGATAAATCTATTTTTATGCAACTTTATTCAAAGAATTTTTATCACATGTTAGCACAAACTATCAATTCATGATTCATTTTCAAGCTCTTTTTTTAGTGTATAATTAATAAATAACCTAAATAATGGGTTTCTTCTTGCATTTTTTTTAAAAAAAAATCGTGTCATGTTTTTAATAAAAGAAACATAAATGATATTACATATTAAAAATATTTTAGTATTATTTATTTTTTTATAAGTCCTTTAACTTTTTAAGAAAACACCTTATCAAATAAAAATTCTCCAAACACACTAGCATAATGTTTCATATTGATAGCCTATGCAGAAAACAACATATTTTCTGTTCTGTTCACTTTTATGGACTGATTCAACACGAAATATATCTGTTCCACACTTTATCCACTTTTCTCAGTATCAATTAAATCTTTTCCTTAAAATGGTGAAAGGAAAATTGAGTGTTAAATGTGAACCTTTCTAAATTATATACACATATAATATACTACTTTCTTTCCCTCTATTTCTATTCCTCTCCGTTGGTATGTCCATACATATTTATGTGTATGTATTTTCTACAAAGATTCTTCTCTTGGAAGAATTTTTTTTTTGTTTTTTTGTCAATTTTGGTCCTAAGCCCCCCATGACATCATACTATCCATAATTCTTTTTAAATACTCTTTAAGAAGATACTTCATTAATTTTATTTCCAGAAAAAGTTGCACTTTGTTAAATCCCAACAGTAAGCTGATGTAACATTACATCATCTACCATATTCGACTAACTGGCAGGAAAAATAAGTCATTTGCTATTTTCGAATATTCTAGAAGTTTCGTAGATTTGGGATTATGTGGGGTTTTTGGGATTAATAAGAGAACACTTTTTTTCGTCCTACGCTTCATTCGTACATCCTTAGATTGCTGCTAGTACTTGCTTTATGTTTTTTTTTTTGAATTTATGATGGGCTCACGCGTCTTTTCATAAACATGTCCTTAGGGTTCTTTGGGGCCAGAATTAATGACAACTCTTTTCCAACCAAACCCAAGAAGTGTGAAGCGTGAAGGAAATATGCAAATTAGGAAGCTTTTAAATAACAGAAGTTAGAGTAAGTGATGTGGCAATTTGGGGAATGTTATGATAGTCCGTGATTCAATTGTGAAGTGACAGCCAACATAGGAATTCCGTGACAAAGAGCCCTTAGGTCAAGGTGCATACCATTGCACTCCGGTGAAACGCAACTGCAACTAGAATCATATTGATCGCTACTTCATTCGACATTCAGGTAGAAGCGACTATTTAATATTCGGATCTGTGATAGAATTATAATTGAGCTTAGGCGAGTTTGTTATCGATAGTGGTCCAGGTTACGCTATTTCGGTATTATATATATTGTGTGTTTAGTCATCGTAGATTCTCTCCCATATATTATTATTATCTAACCTGTTAAAAGTTTAAGTTTAAGATCTTAATAAAGTCATATTAAGATCATGTCAGCTTCTAGTTCTTCATTTATTCCTACACCTCTAGCTCACGCTGATAATCAAGGAGAAGGGCACCCCAGGGGAGCAGCTTTACAAATTCACTGTATCTGTATCATGTGTCACCTTTAAAATATATGTCCATCGAAACTAAACAAAAAGACGATCAACATGCTACTCTGAATCCTTTCGGTCAATAAAATGCACAACCTTTCATATATATACAGGGTGTTCCAAAAGTAGCGCCCAAACTCTGCACACTTGTACGAAACATAATTTATGAGAAAAATATGAGAAACAAAGTTTGCTGGTGTAAGGGAAAAACACCGCACTGGACACATAAACAGCAGTATTTGCAAATATTTAAAAAAAACACATGCTCAAAATCTCCATCGTACATATCGAGGGAGGTTTGAGCATGCTGTGGAATGGATGAATACATACGTCGCAGCAGGGTGGTGTACACCGAAGTACAAGCAGAATGCTGAGTCCATTTCTGTAACGTCTCGGTACACAAATCCTTGAAATTGTCCCATAGGGGAAAAAAATCCAACAGTCTGAGATCTAATAAACATGGGGGCCACAGAACCAATTCCGCATGTCTTATCCATTGGCTGGGGTACGCCATATCCAGCATATCACTTAAAAAATCACAGAAATGTGCAGAGTCCCATCATATGAATCAGCATGCACATCATCATTCATTTATCATCATTTACAGTATTTTTATAAAAAAAAAATTGTCGATTGCACAAGTAAAGTTCTTCGAGTATTTTTTATGTACTTCCAACTAATGAACTTTATGTGCTTATGAGGAATCCGGCAGTGTATAGTTTGAACTAGGGTTTCTCACTCGGGATCTCGGGAAATCATAAGATTTCTGTACTTTTTCTATTCACGGGAGTTATACTTCGTTCCCGAGATTTCCCAGGAATCGCCCGTAGTAGTTACTGTCGATATTTCGTGATTGCCTACTAAAAGCTGTTTGGTTAGATAAGCGATTGGTTGAACATAACAGTACTCGACCAATGGAATTTCCGCAAAGGGTCTCATGATAAAGCTTGATTTGCATGGCCTCTAATTTCACCCGATTTGACACCGTGTGATTTTTATATATGGGGGTTCGTTAAGGATTGTGTGTACGCACTTCCGTTACCAGTTGACCTTCCAGACTTAAGACACAGGATTAAAGCAACTGTTGCAAGCTCAGACACACTGAACAATGTTTGTGATAAACTTGCCTTTTGACTTGATGTGTGCTATGTGATGAATGAGGCTCACATGAAACATTTGTAAGCTTATATAGGTAAAACTGTTTCAATTACTCTTTCATTTGATGTATGAATTGTATACTTATAAGTTATATATAATAAATACTATAAAACTTTAAAACTCCGATATTCATTTAGAAACACCCGGTATTACCCCGTGTAATACTCGGGTGTTACATTTTGAAGCACTAGTGCCATGCACGTCAGTTAAAAGGTTACGTCAGCGTTTCTCAAACTGTGGGGCGCGGCCTCCTAAAGGATCATGATAACTCATCGAGGGGGGCGCGAGCGTAATGAAAAGTCGAAAACAAAAGATTATTTAAAAAAATATTTATTTACTGAAAGTAAACAGACAAAATACATTCTGAAAGAGAAATAAAATACACATTCACACTGACATAACACTTATAAATGTAACAGTACTGCACAATGTATTTTCAATTTATTGAACAATACTAAGTTAAGAACAACATTAATAATTACTAATGACCTGATGGGCTTGCCAAATTAACACTTATTTTGATAATTTGTACGGTTTAAATTTAATTACTTTACCTCCGATTTAAAGTTACGTGATTCGCTCCTCAATGCCATCATTTTCCATGCAGGCATGTGTATGTGATGTACTGGGGCAATAAGTACATCCCTGTGATGCACAATTCGCAATAAGCAAATTCTCTGAAATAAGTAAATCATTCTCAAATGTCCAATGTCTTTTTATTGTATTTCAAACCTTTCGGAATTTTTTCATGGATAACAGTGCACAGAAAAGATTGTACTTCGGAAAGACGTGTATATACGTCCGGGGTAATTAATGCTTTTAATGAGCAAGGCGTTTATATACGCCGGTGACTCTTAAGAGGTTAAAGTCGTATTGTAACTTTTGCTTAAAAGTGTAATATCATTAAATTCGATACATTGTTATTGCATGGAAGGGGAGCGCGATGAAAACTCTGATTGAATATTGGGTCGCAAGCATTGAAAATTTGAGAAGTACTGGGTTACGTACAATTCAGATGAAGTTTGAAAATGCATAAAAAGAAAGAAATACCCAAGGGAAAATTATTTACTTACTTAAAGTTCTCAGAGCGACAAAGATGCATATCTTTTATGACATTTATTTTGCTTTTTTTTGTATATCATTTTTTTAAAAATGAAGTACAAAAATCAACTCAAAAATGTGTTAGTGATTCTTACAAATTTAGTATAATATTACTTTTTTTTTGTAAAATTATTACTTTTTATTATTTGAAATACAACTACATTTTTTTTTCTGAAATAACAGAATAAAAATGTTTTTAATTACTTTTTGTTTTATTAATTTTGTTTTTGAGAAAATCCTTATGTACTTCAAGATTTTGAAATCAAGATAGCATCACGTGAGTTATATAATATATCCAGGTTATTCCTTCTTCGTAGTTATACAACTTTCTATATGAGAAATAGAGGCTCAATTTCATTTAATGTGTTCTATCTCATTCTATCCAGCACACTTTTATTTTAGTTAGGATTAGAAAATTATTCGAATTTAGTTATCAGAGGAATAATATCTATGATTCATTTTTTTTAGAAAATAAGCCTTTCCAATCATAATTTAATTTAAGTGTTGCTTAATTAGTTGTTTGGTGTTTTTGAATTTAATTTTAAAGTATACCTCTTATACATAAAGCAGAGCAAAACTATTTACCTCTTCTTAATTACTAAGGCAATATTTACAAAACTTAGAAACACTTTTAATATTTTCTTTATAATACAGTCATTTCTTTTATAGTTCTAAGAAATTTATTCAAAAGTAATGCATAAACATATTCCGAATTAATATTTCTTTTTAAAAATACCTCAAACGAATTAGTATGAATTTGGGAATTAGAATCTTCAATTCTCGTTTCACAGAAATATTAATTAGATACATAATTATCTTAATAATCGCATGTAAATTAAAGTCTTGTTTCAAATCCTTAAATCTCATATAAATAGGTATTTCCCTGGAGGATTGGAAATTTGCAAAAGACGCTTTAAATCCCGGGAGGTAGCATTATTCTTTAATAATTTTTTTTTCCTACTCCCCAAACAATAACAAAGTCATTTAGTAGTTTAATTTAAAAACAAAATCCTAAGGAAAAATTACTAATTCAAAAGACTTTAAAAACCTTTTCATTTTGTATAAAAGGGCATTTTTTAAACGACTTCATTTACTTAAGCAAATAACCTACAGCTAGGGATATAATTAAACAACATGTCATTTGTGCCCACACGAGAAATGTGGATAATTTTTACCGAGAATTTTTAAAAGGTATTTTTTTCCCTCCATTTTTAAATTTTTTTTATTTTTATTTTAGATGAATTTTTTTTTCTCAAAGAGTCTTCAGCGTGCTTTACCTTTTTGTGTAACGAAGACAGAGAATGCAAATCATTCAACATCTAATTGAAAAATCAAATTGGTTTTTAGCTGCACAAAACCCACATAACACTTCCAAGTCGCATGAGTAATTTGAGTCATGGCCATATGAATAAAAGATTGGAATCATCGTAATTGAGTTGAACGGACCATTCATCCTCAAGGGAAGAAATGGAGAGGGATGGGGGTCGAAATAATTCAAGAGAAGAAAGGGAAAATAGAGAGATTCGATGCTTTTTGAATAATAGACAAGATTTTAATTAAACCGCGGGATGCACACACTTTTTGTGATTTGATTAAAATGAGTAACAAGATCTTGTTGCTGTGCGTTTCCATTGACAGATCTTTCATCGATTTCTTTTGACAAAGAAAGTAAAAAAAAAAAAAAGTCAAAGAAAGAAGAAGAAAAAAAAAGAAAAATCGAGGAAATTCAGAGAAGGTACATAATTCCTTCTTTTGCATTGGTTAATCCTCTATCTGAATAAAAATTTAAAAACGGTTAATTTTTATTTTAAAAAAGGGAGTTACAATGCCATTTTTTTTATACCGAATAACTGAACTTGATTCGGAATAAAACAATCCCCTAAGGGATTTTTTTTAGGGATTCAGAAACTTTTTTTTCCCCCTTTTTTTTAAAAAAAAAAGACTTATGATTTGAATGTTAATCTTAGGTTTAAAGTTTGTGAACCGAATACGTATGAGAAATTTTCTTAATAATAAAAGAAATTGTACTTAGGCTACTATTAAGAAATCCTTACTAATCAGTTTATTCTTTCGTTCTAAATAAAATTTAAATCTTTTCTTACAGTTACTTATTGTAAAAAAAGCCCATTCCAATTAGATACAGAGGAACTATTATTAAATGTCTCTTTTTATGAATTTATTTATTTTTTGTAAGTATTTGTTGCAGTTTTTCTGCCACATATGTCCTTAGCTTTGTTACATTGTCTTTATTTTTTCTTTAATTTAAATACTGGTGTGTGTATGAAGTAAAACTAACAAAATTTTATTTCTAAAGCTTTGATTCTGCATTATTATTATATTTACCTCGAAATGGTAGCCTATAAGTCAGATAAAACAGGTGGGTACATAAAACGGTCATTTTAATAAATTTAAATTTGTAATGAGCTATGCAATAAATAAATATTTAGATAATTTAAATAATCCAAATGTTACTTTACTTCGTTTTGTTTAAAGGGACTAAGAATATACTCTTAATTTATACATTCATATAGTATAAAATGTAAGCTTTGAATATTATTAAATTAAACTGTGTCAAATTGCTTTGCAGTCTGTTAAAACGATTTAGTTTTAAAAAAATAAATAAATACGTACATAAAACAATGAAAGTAAATCATATGCTTATACTTATTTTTAGATTTCACACACTCACACACACACACACACACACACACAACTTAAGTGTTATTTTCCAATACTGAAGTCACTAATATAATTTTTAAATATTTCCTTAATAATTTTTATTATTATAAAAGAGATACATTAAGGGGTTTCCTTTTTAATAGTAAGCATTTTTTTATATTATAAATTAAGTAAGTTTAACTAATCATTCAACAGTCGTGACGTTTGCTAAAGATTTATAAATAAATGCATCCCTTTTGCATACATTTTATTAAAAAAAAGAAAAAAAAGTTTAGAAATATATAATATCTTTAATTTTTAAAAATATATTTTATTATTTTTTTAAAAAAAAGATGTATTGTAATGTATTTTATTTTATTTTTTTTTGTTTACTTTATTCGGCTCTTTAATTATTTAATATGTAAGGAAACATTTGTATAACCTTAGCAAAGACATCAGAACGCATTTTATTATAAATTTAAAAAAAAAAGAAATCATAAGAAAAAAATTCTGATGTTTAAACATTTTCTTCTTCTTTTTTTCTGACTTAATCATCTTTTGTGACAGACATATTCCGTACTAATATTTATTTCTACAATAGTGTATGGTGTCAGATAGACATGATCTTTTAACGACTCATCAAATTTTGTTTTTTGCTAGGAAAAAAATATTACAGGTATATTTTTACTTGTATAAGACCTGGATTAAAGGTAGATACAATACAATACTGCTAAATCTGGTTTAATAAAAATGGGTGAATCTGATGGGAAAAAAAGCACCGAAAAGAAATCATAATTACAAATTTGGGAATAAAATTTTTAAGAATAATCTCAAATATAATTTTCTGTTGCTTTTATTTCTGAATACAGAAATAAATTTTTGAATCCTTTTTATTACTGATTATTATTCAAATACGGTTGATATTCTCCTGAGCTCCACCTACTGTGTCTTAAACATATACGTATAATTCATTTACTATGTTCACATTAATTGGTAATTGATAATTAACATATTTGTGTTTATTTCAATGTTAATAGAGAAACAACAAATTCGCAGCTGAATAATTAGTTTTAAGGCATTTAGAAAATACAATTATTTGAGAATATGAAAATAAAAATATAAAAAAAGGAGAAAAATAAAACTTTATCCAGAAAAGTAAAACTGACATTACCCAGAGAGCGAAATGTTAGTTTTAGACAAAAAAATGTGCAATTTTAAACTCCACCGAAAGTATTTTAATACTTTTAAATAAATTTTATTTACATGTTCAATGTCTATCACCAAAATATTCTTTTTCTCAAATCGGTAAATCAATGATTTTCAAATGGCTTGGCTGAGAATCCTCTGGAGTCTGATTTTAATGAAACACAGAAACCAGCCATCTTGCTCGTCACTCTTAAAAGTCAAGCTCTTAGAGTTAATCAGGTGTTTCGAGCAACAAGAGATTAAATGCAACAAATGCAGATCACGGATTTTAATTCCCGTGTCCAATCAAATCTGCCACGCAACGCCAGATCCCACTTTCTTCAAGCCGCTCTAATAAATAGGGTTGTCAAGTCGCCCTAGAAGAGCCAAATTTGTCGCCAAATCGAAAAATGGCGCTTTTCCTGTCGATATGGTGCTACGAAGGAGATAAAATCGAAATAATTGTTTAATTACGCTCAAATAGTTATGGATTTCTTGTTTGCTATAGAAGTAATAGGATAGCTAGGACTATCATTTTTCTGGTGAGAAAAATGCTTTTCAGTTAAGTAACGTATTTAATAAAAGCTTAAAATTAAAAATCTTTTTCTTTTTTTAATTTCAATAATGTATGTTTATCAGCGTTTCTCAAACTTCCAACGTTTGCGACCCAATTTTCAATCATAATTTTCATCGCGCCCCGCCTATACTATAATAATGTATTGAATGCAAGAAAAATGTACTTCGGCGCTAAAGCCACAATATATATGACTTTAATTATAAACCATAAAATTATATTAAGATAAGTATTAAATTTTGCATGTGACAAGCCCTTGGGAGGCACTAGTAATTATTAAATTTGTTTTTAATTTAGTACTGATTAATTAATTTTCAAAAACGTAATGTAGTACTGATAAATTTATAAGCACATTATATCAGTGTGCATCTGTATTTAATTGTTCTGTCAGAATGTACTTTGTTTTGTTTCCTTTCCGTAAATTAACACTTATCGTAAATCTTTTATTTTTAACTTTTGTTAAGGCCCGCGCCTCCTACATAGGGATATTACGCCCTCCTAGGGAGGCGCGCACCACAGTTTGAGAAACGCGTGCTGATGCATCTACTTTTTTTAAGATGAGAGATAAATAGAGATTGTAAATGCATGTGTTGTTTCGTAATATTGTGTATGTGTATATATCTCTAAATATACTAAAAGATTTTTATGGGTCACAATAATTTTATTATAATACAATCAATATATGGCAACATTTCAGATAAAATACTTATAATACCTTTAAATAAATCAATATATTCTTGAGAACTGAAATAAAATCCTATAATTACTATGCATTAAAATACAGCAGAACAAATGGGGGGGGGGCGGCAATTGATGATTATCATAACGAAGCATTATTGCATTAATATATTTAAATTCTATTGAAATAAATAATTATTATAATGAGAAACGTAAGTGTTGTGTAATTCTGATTATATACGATTGGGCATTCAAAAATACGCTATAATAAAGAATTACTACATACTTAAACCCAGCAGCGCACACAGGAATTTTTCAAAGGGGGTCCGGGGTCGAAAGTTCACCATTCTTGTATCATGCTCCTTTTGATTTTGTCGACTTTCGGGAACAAAACACAGTAAAAAACTAAATATTGAATAAATAATTAGCATTAATTAATAAAATTAATCATATTAATAACAATTACTTAATTAAATTTTACGTACTATTTACTTATAGAATTATAATCATTCAGAAAAAAAATCAATTGCTTTGGAGAAGTCCGGATCCCCCCCTTGCGTGCACCACTGCTTAAATCACAATCTGAAGTTCAGGCCCTTAAGGTTTTTATACACAATTGTATATGAAACATACAAATTTCTATTATTTTGTATTTCAATACATAACCTCATTATGTTTCTTTTTCAAAATTTAATTGATATATTTTGTATTTCTTTTTAAATATATTTTCTTTAGTTAATGCCCAGTATTATTACGCCAACATAGCCTACAATTTGTCATGTCCTTGCTGAATTTTGTTTTCCTGCCATAGCAATACATGTGGAATTTTATATGAAATATGATAAATATACAATATTTTTGAGAGTTTCTTAAAAGTTTTTGAAAAAAATTTGTATTACTAAATTAAAAATATTCATTAATTTAATGCATGGACTGTTTAAGTATATTTTTTTAAATTAAAATTAAAATTAAATCGATTTAAACGCTTTTTCTCAGCTACGTTAGAGAAACAAATCAACAGTTTCAAACATATTTACATGTTCTTTTCCAAAAGAGGCCTATAAAATCAACTATTTGATAAACTTTCTGAAGCTGTTTAAAAACTCAGACTCTATGCCAGAGGTTCCCAAACTTTTTTGTCTCATAGACCCCTTGCCATGTTTTTCGTTTTGGGGTAGACCCCTGATTACCTAATATTGAATTTTTGCAAATTTACCAATTTAAATGTCTTTTTGACAGCTGGTATAGATCTATTTACTTTTAACGATTTAAATTTTTAACTGAAGTGAAGTACGGTGTTTAAAACTTAAGAAAAACATGTTAATTAAATTAAAATTTAATAAATACATATAATAAATGAGCAACAAATAAATGCTTTTAAAGAAAGGAATAAATCTAGTGCTTCAACAACAATTTTTCAACATTTAGAATCAATTGTGTCAGGTTTAACCCTAAATCTCCTCAGCTTTAGTAGTGCCCATAACTTATCCCCCCCCCCTTCTTTTTTGTTTTAAAGATGGGGCAACCACGATATTCCATAATTCATGATAAATGACAGGTATGTCTTTTAAAGCCAAAATTGGGGACATGGTCTTTGTTTATTGTAAAATTTATGCTGTACCACCTTGTAACTACAAATTAACCTTATTAAATTTAGTAAATAAGTCTATTAAATAGATAAAATTTGGTCTCCACTTTGTGACGTCTCTCGCGTTCTTCTTCTAACATAACTCCTAAGTTCTTTGACGGCCACGATTAATGGCAAAACTTTTCCAACCCAATACCAAGAAGAGAAACGGAACGAATATGCAAA
>BMAV01008890.1:25871-43613 GCA_019973955.1 Trichonephila inaurata madagascariensis | reverse complement strand
TCTTACATTTGATTGGATAACTAAGAAATGTGTATTTTCTTTGTTATATTTATTGATTTTCGCTTAAGCAATTCGGCAGTTTTTGAAAAATCCGCAAAAATGTGTCCCCCCCCCCCTTAACACATCATTATATACAAGCCATATATTTTACTAAAAATTCTAAATATACGGAAATTATTTACATATAAGCCACCTGTTTTGTATTCCCTAAGGTAATACATATTTAAATTAGACTCGTTAGTATCCGAAAGTTAAAGACAAGTTGGTAACTACGAGGAATTTCTGAAAAATGCAATTTGTTCTAATGAAAAGCTTCATTTTTTCACAACTCAAAAACCATCTCATCTCGAACCTGTCACTTCCTCAGCACTAAACAGTAATCATCGAAACATTTCAGAAAAAAACAAAAGAAAAGGAAAAAAAAAAAACCTGAAGACAAAATCCATCCATTTCATTTCCCTAAAAGAAGTTTCGAAAGAGCGATAAACAAGATTCTCTAGGAAAACTCCGAAGATCAAAACAAATTAGCAATAGTTGACAGAAGCAAAAGAACAGAGCCAGAAAAGCAGCAAACAACAAAAATAAAGAAAAGAAAGAAGGAAAGAAAAGAAACAGAAAATAGTCAAAGTAGGCACTTGTAGCGGATATGCAAAGCAATTTCGAAAGGAAGCTTGGGAAAAGGAAGAAGCTAACTTAGAAGTGATTCTATCGCTGTTGAAAAGAAGCTTTTATCCGGAGTTTCAATCAAGAGAAAGACGCTACAACAGATTAGTCAATAAATTCCGTTTCTTGACAAACGCGTGCTGTTACTTTTGCGAGATAGACAAGTAATGGGCTGGAAAAACAGCTTTTTAAGACATCGGTTCTCTTAGCAAATGGATGGACTGGGAGAGGAGGGAAAAACTGAATAAACTTTTAAGACATAGAGTCAAGTATGTAGCTTATATCGAAGAGAATTTTTGGATTAAATTTGATCCAATTTATTTATCGCAAGATTGTTCCTTAGAGTCGATTTTTAAGTAAATATTTGGACGCGCGAAGATTTTACATAATGTCAAATAAGATGGTTCTTAGTGTGTGAAATTGATTTGGATGTATAGCACTTCTCGGTATTAAATTTGCTCTGAACTTCGAAGATGAAAAATTCTGTTTTCAATTTGTCTGATATTTTAATGAAGAGGTAGAAGGGTTGCTAGATGAAAGTTTATTTTTCGAAAAAAAGTTTTGTTATACTTTTAATTTAAAAGCTTATCTTTTGTTTATTTATACTTTAATTTCTGAAATAGCTCTAGTGAAAGTGAAGCGCTTTTCATGTAAAAAAAATGAATTTCTTTCGATTTCTCTGCAGTCTTAAATTAAAGTTTTGCTTCCGCATTTGTTTTCTTTATCTGCGTTTTCTTCTTAAGAATATTGTTAAGAGTGTCTTCGGCTTGTATAAAGGAATAAAACTGAAACTTAGAACGCTTACTTAGGTAGGAAAATATTTTATGGGTAATGTCATACTCTATTTTTATTACTTTTTAAAGCAAACTATAAAATGAGCTCCCTAGGTGAAAGTAAACAGTTTCCAGCAAGTAAATGTGCAATTCTGACAAAAAAGAATATTTCTAACCATTAATAGAATATTTTAAGCAAAATTATTCTTGAAAAGCACAATACATAAGACACATAAACTATGGTAAACATAGTATATATGTCCTCTCCCCCCAGCTATTGGTCAATAGTGGGGGGAGGGGGTTCAACCACACCAAAACCTCACCCTGTCGTACACCATTACTCGAAGCCTTGGGCCATTCAAAATTAACCATGTCTGTGATTCTTTTAAGTAGACGGTAACAGGGACGCCTTAAGACTTCGTGAGGCCCTTCGCCCCTAATATAGCATACGTTTCAAATATTCATTCAAACAATCACCCGAAACAAATAAATGTGCATGATTTACAATCGCACTTTCCAGCTCAACCGACTTCCGCCTTCTGACTTAATGAGTAACAAAAGGTGTATGGCTGTAGACCTCTACGTGGACGACGGTCGTAACATGTAGCCAGTTGACATATTGTTCAAAATTCCCATTTTTTTGAGGAATACAACCGGAAATAACATCTGACCTTGGAGACGAGGCTCCCATTGAAGCAGAGGTCCTGGGCCCAATTGGCCCATGCCTTAAGATGCCCCTGGACGGTAATAACATACATTTTCAAATACTCTTACTAACAGTAACCCGAGCCACCCAGTCAGTATGGTGGATATGATCCTCGGCTTGTAACTCAGTGGGTGCGGGTTCGAATCCCGAATAAGGTATGGTTGTATCTTCTTCGGGAAAAGAAGTCGTATTTTCGCCTGTAATGGATTTTGGTCTAGAATGGAAAGCAGCGCACCCCTTCTGTTCTAGGCTGGGATCATCATTTGTGATAAATGTCTAAATTCTTCTGTTTGTATTGTATGTTTCTGTTTCTCACTTGTATTTCATATGTATCCCAGGATAAAAACACACGACGACAACAATAACCTGTAACAAATAAATGTGAATGACTCACTACCTCACAAACCGATACGACCGATTGCTGTTTTTCAACCAAATGATTGAGTGTGATGACACGGACGAAGGACATGACTTAATAACGTAGTCTTGCAAATATTACCAGGTGGCTTTTGGTTTAAATTCCCAGTTTCTGAAGAATTAATATTTGACGATTAAAATTAATCACACAAGTCATGGTCTTACTGAGGATGAGTCAAGAATGAGACGAAGTTCTCAAGGCCTGGCGCAGTTGGCCTATGTTATAAATGTTCCTGGACAAAGTAGAAAACAAACTAAAGAATTAGAAGAGACTTAATTAAAATTTTCTTGATTCAATTTAAGAAACTCTTACTTAAGGTATCCGATTCCCCTAAAATCATCATTCTTTTCAAAAATTGACAATTTTTAAAAAAAAATTTTTTTTATGATTTTATTTTATATGTCATCTTATTAACTTAATAAAAAACTAAGTCTTTTATTTTCCATTCACTAGAACAAAACTTACAAGCGTTTTAGTAAAAGCAGATGTGCTATAACTTTACACAAGATGTCAAACTTTAAAATGCGTTTTACTCGAAATGTGTTTTTTTCGAAAAACTCAAACGGGGACAGCGATTGCTCAAAAAGTTTTTAAAATAACTGGCTGAAATTTTTTGCTTACGTTCTGCATAACAGTAGAAGTGTATTGACTTTCAGATTTATCAATCACTGTTTTATTTCAAAATTTATAGTCCTTTATGTGAATATAATCACTGTTTTTTTAGGCAATTTCATATAGTCACTAAGATAAAGTGCTCTAGTTTTTATAAAAATTAAAATATCCCTTATCCTGAAGGTCATTTCAAACATGAATAATAAAGTAACACATCAAAATTGAAAAACTGAGAATTTTTTCATAAAATCTTTGTACAGAGCGGGCCCCGTTTATGTAATTTTTTGTGCATTTATACTAGTTTTTCAAATTTTAATAACAATAAATATTTCTTCTCTTTTCAATTTTAGGATTTTTTCTTAAAATATGCTAAATAAACATAAAAATCACAAAAAAATCCCCATATCTTCATTTTTTCAAAAAAAATTTGTCGCAAGTAGTCGAATACCTTAAACACTGCAAGTCCCTGACTCTGATTCTCTCTCTCTCTCTCTCTCTTTTCTTTTTTTTTGTGAACTAATTAGTTTGTAACTTTTAAATAACCCTTTCAGAACTAAGGGAAATATCCCCCCCCCCCTCTTTGCTTTCAAATTGGCAACTGTCGTATCCAGTTATAACTTAATCTGTATTTTGTATACAAAGTGTCAAAATATAACGTAATTTCGCAAACGGGAATGTTTGGGGAGAGGGGGTTTTAAAAAGAACTGTTAGATATAATTGGTGTCAATGATAAAACACTCGTTGGCTGTATTCTTATTCTCATTACTTATTTCAGTTTATTATGTCGAGTAATAATATATTACCATGCTCACTCATATGTTTTATGTTGCTCGGTAAGTATAATTTTGTGCTATTATAAAATATATTTGAACAAATGGAAGCAAATACTTAATAAAACTACACATTAATCCAAAAAACTACACATTGTTATACATTTTTCTTAAGATTTTTTCAATTCCTACTATTAGTTCACAATCTGCCTATATATATCTTGTTCAAATTTTCAATCGTTAATAAAATACATTTTAAGGTGTTCAATTGAGCTGGAAATTTTATATACACGTTTGTTTTGGATAAAAATATGATACTTTAATGATAATTAATACAAATTAATATCCACTTAGTATTGTGATTATGTCCTATGTAAATACATATTTATATTAATTGAAACTATTTAATAAAAAGTAACTAAAGGATAATTTTTCTTTGTTGACTTAAATAGGAATTGACTTTAATTTTTATTTTATTTTATTACTATTTTTTTATATATATATTACTTGTTACGTATTTTAAATCTAAATAAGATAACATATTCAGTTACATACCGATATTTACTATTAGCAAACTTATAGTCCTGTAAGAATTAATAGATAAATTGGTTTAATTTTGTTAATGCAGTCTTATGTGATGCAACAGGATTACATCAAAGATATTCATATTGAAAACAAAAATTCAGCATATATTTTACGAACATACATTCTCCAGAAGCGCGTATCTACATTTTAATGAAAACGCTTTAAAATATGCAAAAACATACTTTTTATACTGAAACTATGGCTCTCATATAAACAATTTGTGTGTGTGCTTCTAGTTATTACTACAGAACTTGCGGTACTCTTAAAGAATTCTAAGTAATATTGCCACATTTTGTATATTATTCCTTAAGCTATCAACATATAAATAAAAAACATATTTTTGGATATCATAACAAAATACTGTATTCATCTAAAAATCAAAGACATAAAAATTGTTTATGAGAAACAGGATTCTTGTGTAAAACATTTTTTTTTTCTTTGAGAAATATTTCACAGACATGGTTAGTTATTTTTCGTTGTTATATACTACAAACTTACTGCAAAGGAAAGATGTTGAGTATTTATTACTTTTTCAGGCATCCTTTTAAGAAGTTTCCAAAATTAAAATCCAAGTCTTTTTTTCTTTTTTTTTGAAACTTACGAAAGTTTTGCTAGATGAAAAGGTTTACAACTAGACATGGTAATTTCAATTTTCTTGTGCTTAAATCTAATGATTTGATATATAAAGAACATAAATTCAAATTATTCTTATATGTTATTGAACACGAAAGACAAAATTTCTGGGTAGTGAGCCTATTTTAAGACTTAAAATATTATTACTCTTTCATACCGAGGTCCAACTTTTATAAATTTTCTTGAAGTCTAAAAAGTATTTCATGTCTTTTGAATAAACATGATAATTTATTTTTATTTCATAATCATACTAGAAATTAAGAACCCAATAAGAATCATTTCAATTTTTCAAAAACATTTTACAATACTAAAAATATTTTTAAATGATTACTGAAGTCTGGTAGCTAAAACACAAGTTACGTTCGTTTTTATTCCACCTTGTAGTCAATAATTGCAGTTAACTGCAGTTGCAGTTGTAGTTATATGTAGAGGAGTTTAAGTTTGAAAATCATGAATTAAGTAAAATCTGGCATATAACGCGCACTCTTAACACACACACAAAAAATCGAAATTTACAGGTGCGGGGTGTACGCCGGGTATAAAAATTTCATGAATTTTAAAAATAAAAAAAAGTATGCGCATAAAAAAATTAAACTTTTACATAGATCGGAATACTGTTTATTTTAAACCAATGTCATATCTAATGATTTTAAAGGGTTGTAGTTCTAAGAGTATACTATTTTTTCAAAAACCTGTGGTAATACCTTGATTAATTTATTTCAAGATATAGGAGAGCCCTACGCACATATATTTAAGGCTTCTTAGTAAAAAAGGGGTGCGGGTTATGCCTAAAAATTAAAAAAAAAAAAAATGCAGCTTGAAAGTATAGGTGCGCTTTATAATCCGGATTTCATGATATGTGACTACAAGTTCTTAATGTACTACACTGAAATATTTTGTATACGTTCATCGTGTTACAAGTGATAAACTCTTTGTTAGACTTAATTGGTTTGAACATTAACATAAAAATCTTGCTAAGCAAGCACTGACTATTTGAAAAAAAATTAATGACAGTTACATATCCAGTAAATAATTATACAGTTTTTTCTTTGTATTATTTTAACTATTTAATGAAATTGTCAATATTTCTGACCTTAAGAATTTTTTTTCTTATATTTTACCATTATTTCTATGAATTAGAAGCAAATGAAATTAGTTAACAATGCCTAACTAAGAATTTATTGAAGTAAGAAGCTTATAACTATGAATTGTATTAAAATAAGTTTTTTATAAATATGCATCATGTTGTTAATAATCAAATTAAAAACATTATTTATATTTTGAAATCAATAATTTCATTTATCAAAAGTTAATTGATTCGCCCTATGATTTTTTAAAAAAGAGTTAAAAGAGGGTTTTTTTTGTTGTTTTTTGTTTTGTTTTGTTTTGTTTAAACTGAAATACGTGTATTTTGATCTTATGTTGACACAATTCTGTATTCATTGCTGTAATATCATGTTCTTCATGTATGTTTTATTCAATATGTATTCGTTGTTATTCATGAATGTATTCAATACGTATATAAACTATATATGTTTGTGTGAGGGCTATATTTAACACCGAACTTTGTGGCTGGCGCGCGTGTCATGAGTTCGAGCTCAGTACCACTAAAGACCCCCGTGTAGGAAAGCGATGCACGTTAAATCTGTCGAGAGCTCAAACGTTCTTCCATTGGTGTAGTGTGGTAGTTAGGAGAAGGGGTGTCAGATCGGGTGTCGTCCTCGTCACTTGACCATGGTTCAAAATTACGAGGTCCGTCATCAAAAGCCTTCATTTAGCTTAACAGTATGACGTTAATATTCACTCACTCACTTAACACCGAACTTACTTACAAAGATTGCTTTTGTAACGGATGAAATCCAACTTAAATGTCATTTTCTTTTAACTATTTGAATATATCTAAATATCGTCTACTAATTCAAATTCATTTGAAAATAATATTTTTGCTTTAAGTTGCCTTGTAATTGAATATATTGTTACTACTAAACATTTTTACTCGTCGTCAGACTATAGAGAAAACACGTTATACACACACACACACACACATATATATATAATGAATTCAATTCCTACTTAGATCAACAAAGAAAATTATTATTTTAGCTACTTTTTATCAAATAATTACAATTAATATAAATAAGTATATACATATGAAAGAATTATATACATTAATTTTTATTAATTACCATTAAAGTATCTTATTGTCATCCAAAACAATCACGTACATAAAATTTCAGTTCAACTGAAGGCTTTAAAACGTGAGGAAAGAAAAAAAAAAACTTAAAGATTTGACCCAAGTCACTAAAAATGAAGCCAACGTATCTGTAATTCTTTAAATAATCAGTTGCAGTCAAGTAATTTTGATTAATTATAATTAAGTTATCGTATTGTCACAAAAAAAAAAGAATCGTGTATAGAACATTTCAGCTCAAATGAGCGCTTTAAAATGCGAGAAAAAAACCTTTTAATGTTTTGACACAAGTCATCAAAATGGTCGCTAAGTTGCCAAACTCGGTACCTGTAATTCTTCAAATAATTAGTTTTTTATTAATTATAATTGAATTACGAGTGTGTACGAGTGTTATAGTGTGTATATAAAATTTCAGTTCAATTGAGTGCTTTAAAATATATTTTATTAACGATTGAAAATTTGAACAAGATATCGAGAGATTGTGAACTAACAGTAGGAGTTGAAAAAGAAATACAATCAGAGAAATTTAACAAACTATTATTTGGCTTATCCTTTTAAATTACGTTGCTTTTTAAGTGGGGGGGATAATAAAAGCTTCTCAGCCATTTTTTTCGAATAAATATTTAAAAAAGCAACAATTATTATTTCATTGAAGAACAAAGTCACGAATTCATCCATCATCTATAAAAGATGAAAATAATTCATGTTAGGTACAATAAACAAATTAGTATGATGGATTTTGTCACTTCTCTATTGTTCCATTATTCGCGGATTAAATTTAAAAATAAACAGGGATATTAGAGAGAAGATCTAACGCTTCATTTATCATTTTGAACTCTGGAACGTAATGTAATGACATATGATGTACCTTGGTGTATTCAAAATAATATTATATAATCTTGTTTTACATACATCAAGTTCTCTGGAAGTGGCAGGATTTTCAAAGGACACAGTCTCTTCTAATCTATTTATTTGTACAAACACACAAATATACGTATTTAGTAAATGCTATAAATATAAAATATAAATATCTACAAGATATGCCTTTCTTGATCTATACGCAGTATAAGATGGGATCAGAGCTTTTGTGAAGAGTTGCATGATTTGTAAGCAAAGATGTAATTTTTTCTACGATGGCTTGTTGTTGTTTTGTCCTGTGTTTTATCCTGAGATGCATATGAAAGACGAGAGATGAAAGAACAGAAACATACAATACGAACATAGAAGAATACAGACTTTTTTATTACAAACGATGATTCCAGCATAGAACATAAGGGGAGCGCTGTTTTCCATTCTAGACGGGAATCCATTTCAGGTGAAAGTCCGACTTCTTTTCCTGAAATAGATACATCTATGCCTTATTCGGAATTCGAACCCGAACCCACTCGATTGCTAGCCGAGAGTTATATCCACCATACTGTCTGGGAGGCTCTACCATGGCTTTAGAATTGTGATAAGAGGAACATGGTTGTTAAAATACTATTCTCAATTTTCGAGACTGATTTGTAAAAATTTGGATGACTTTCACGTAGATATTGATATCTTCAATTACGTTGTTATTGTGACGAAGTATAAAGTTAAACATTAATGACCAACTTAAGGATTAAGCAAAGAAATACGTTTTGAAGCTCATGACAATTTTTTAAAAAATTGACTTTTATTTTTTACTTTTATACTCCAGATTTCATCCTGTTGAGTTAGCTAAGCAAGAAATTCTATAGCAGTAAGAGTCACGTGTTATAAATCTGCAAGATTATTCGAGGAAAATATGTCACTGGGAATCCTGATGTATTTTGTTGGTTATTTACCTTGATATGGAAAGCTATATATAAGTATATATAAAGGTATATACTTTTTGTATATTCATAAATACAGACCACACATATGCCATCATTTAAATCTTGTCTTGAAGTCATTATGTTTCTGATAAATCGAAATTTTCTTTAGAGAAATTTTGTTACATCAGGATCTAAAGTTTGATTTTTATGTGCGAAATCCGTAATTGAAAATTAGTAAAAAGGACAGTATTAATGTGACGAATTTTGAGTGATTATATGATATATGTTTTGATATAGGATACATTTTTCAAATATTTCTTTTTGCCACTTTTAGATTTTTATTGGTAAAACTCTCTTTTCAAAGAAATCTTTTCCATTTAAATTCTTTGGTACTTTTCCGTTTCGCCAGTGCAAGCGATAAAGTCATCAAAAATGATACAATTGATGCAAAATGGAATATTCCATCTAGTAAACTTTTATTACCTTATTTTCAAACAAGTCGCGGTCTTTCAGTAACGTATTTTTCATAATACATCAAGAATAGATGAAAAATCAATGAGAACTAACTTTTAATAACATTTTTTATGTGTATAAGAGACCCAGAGGTCGAGTGGTAGCGTATTGCACTTCAACACCATAGGTGTCCGGGTTCTATTCCCGCACTGCGCAAATTCGACTCAGGCTTTCATCTCTTCAGTGAGTTGATAAATGAGTACCAAGCTTGCTAGGGGACTAAAACACTGGGGATTTCGCTTCAGACTGACCACCTGATTGGGACACCAGCTCATGCATCTCAGCGCCCAATGGTCACGTATACTGGGATGGGCACAGTAGGCCTGGGCTCTCATGGGCCGTTGAGAGTATATTGTGTGCTGTCGCCTATAAAGTCTACTTGGCGAGATTTTCCTCTGCAAAACGGAAAAGCACCAATTTTTTTTATACCTTCAGAATGTACCTTAATAATATCTCCGTTGAACTTTTTACTACGTTATTTTCAAGACAAGTCGCGGTCTTTCAGTAACGCCTTTTTCAAAATACATCAAAAATGGATGAAAAACCAATTAGAACTAACATTTAATAACATTTTTTTATATTTATATAATGAGTTGTCACCAATAAAGCCTGCTTAGCGAGATTTGCCACTGCGAAACCGAAAAGTACCAATCTTTTTTATACCTGCAAAATGTGCCTTAACATTATCTCCGTTGATACTACATCCTGCATACGTAATTAAAAAAAGATTCTTACAACAGAGACTAACTATCCTTAAGACGGTAAAAGTTTCTAAACAATAACTCACTTGCAACAAACTTTCTTCCCACAACATCTGCACGCCACACCCAAAATGTATACGGTTATGATTAATTAGTTTTAACTTTGTATACCATTATAAACATAACTTACTTTATGGACACCATCTATATACTTAATAGCATTTTTGGCTCTTCCGAAATAACTTTAAACGACACATTCGTTACTCTATTGAATTAATGAAACTAAGTTTTGCGAGGATTTCGTGGAAAATCCAAGATACCTTTTATTTAAATTACATGACAGCTTCTGACAGCTGAATCGTTATCATGCAAATAACTCGCATTCATAATCTGGTTTAATCTAGGCGTATAATAAATGTAAACAGAACGCCTCCTTAAGAAGGATACTGACATTTTATTTCTAGATGGCTATTATGCGTTTTCAATCAAAGGTGGTTTCAAGTTGGAGATGAGTGGGTGCAAGTTGGTTATTAAGCAAAATGTAAGTTTTCGAGCCGAAATGAAAAGAAAAAAAAGTTTGTAATGAATAATAATAATAATAAAAAGAAGTATCTTGTGTATATGTGTGTTCGCGTGTGGAAAATAATCAATAAGGAAAGAACAGAAATCATGATAAATGTTATGCACTGCTAAGCATCTTGATAAGATTACAATTTTTTGGGGAAAAAAATAGTATATATCTTGTTATAACCATTTTAACCATGCAATTGTAGGGAAACTGTAGACATACATCTCTGAAGATCTTTGTTCTTTTTACTGAATTAAAATGATTACCTCTGAAAATTTTTTTTAGTTAAAAATTGTGCCCCTTTTGAAGGAAATGCACATATTTTTTAAATGATAGTTTTTTATACTGTCGTAAAACTAACTACAAGTCAGCTTTTTTTTTTTTATAAAATTAAAATTCATTTCATTCTATTTTTTTTTTACGTAAGACTTTTTATTTTTTTTTTTTTTTTTTACAGAGTAGTAACTTCTAATTTGGATATTCAACTATAACTGGGCAAATTATAATAATTTATAGTAATTTAAAATAAGTGTAATATGGTACATGTATATATGCGTGCGTGTGATTTCGATGTTCATCAAGAAAATAAAAGCCGTTTATTTATACAAAATGTAAAACACAATGTTTTTTGTAAATATTAATTATGCTTCATACTCTCTTCTTTTCATATATATATATATAATTACTACCGTTACTATTTTCCGAATTTCCATGTTATAGCTCTACCACCAGCTGCCTGATCACTAAGTCAGGTTTTCACTGCACTCAGACCAATATTCCGGACCACGCTCTTAGCGATTATCATTTTTTTCCTAGCCTAAAAGGTTTCTGGGCAGTAAACGTTTTGGAAGTGATGAAGAGTTAGAGAATGCAGGGATTATCTGGCTTATATGATCATGTTAAATTCTCTTAAATGCTTGCGGCTGAAGAGTATGGCATGGGAATTCCAAAGTTCGTGAACATATTGTCAAATGTTTAAATGTAAGAAAGGATTAGGTAAAAAAGGGAAGGAAGTTTCTGGTTGTGATTGATTTAAAAAAAAAAAAAAAATACTGCGTTTATCATTTAGTATAACTGCTTGGTTTTTATTTGCTAAAGGATTTCTTCTTTTTTTTCATTTATTCAAAATGAGTTGAAACAGATATTCCCTATAAATGTCTAAAGGAGTGGCTTGTGTATTTTTAATAACGATTGAAAATGTTTAGCTTGTCGGCAATCTTATTTATCCTTTTTAATAGACTTCGTGGAGATAATCCCTTCACAATCTAAAATCTTTCCTAACACAGCATTCTTATCTGTGCAAAAATTTTACAACTTAAAAACTAAACATCATTAATAACTTCACTTCAGTATAAAGAGTTTTTTCTTCATTCCTTGAGAAATAGATTTATGTACAGATAACTTCATAATAATGAAACTTTGATATCACTATATATTTTAAATAACGATTAAAAACATATAGCTTCATTAGAGAGTATATATTTCGTCATCCATCAAAATTCATTTCACAATCAACCTTTGCGATTAAATCTTTCTGAGCATCATCCCCCCCCCCCAATTTTCACAAACCTTACAAGAAACCTTAAAAAAACTAAAAACTTCATCATCTCACAGATCATTTTATTTTTTTTAAATTTTCTTCCCTTCCTTCAAATTGATTTCACGTAGACAACCCCCCTTAGAAACCAAAACAATCTAAAACTTTTTTTAACATCCTCATCAACTATTCGAGTACCCGCCTTCCTCAACAACCTTATTACCTAATCTGTTTTTCTCAAAACACCCAAGACGCTCATCACTTACCACAAAAGACTTAATCAGTTATGCATCACATTCTAAACCCTTACATCCTAATCCCCCTGCACCCCCTACCACCTCCTAGGAGCACTTTTCACGCACACTGATCCCCAACGCGAACCCCACATCAAAACCAAGTAATAGACAATCCGAAAAGTTATTAATTTTTTCGCGTTTTTTTTTCGCCCCCAATTTCCTCCCCTCCCTTTTCGTGCACGGGTGATCACTAAAGCGTGGGCCGACACACCGCCCCCAATAATAAAATAAAGTGAAGTGAAGTCACGAGCCACGCGTGTGCTGGGGTGAAAGGCCAGGAAAACCGGTCTAACGAAGTGTTTAGATCTGGAGGAAAAAAAGAAAAACGTACGAAAATTGATGCAGCGTATTACGCTAAAAGCCGGAGCAAAGGTTGGATAAACTGCTGATTCGCAAGTTGACTCATTCAATAGGTTGTTTGGGTGATTAGATAACCGTATGGTCAAATGTTTCCACCAAAAGGTTATGTTTGAAAGACCTATTGAGTTAGAAACTGAATAACTTATATTTTTTCCCCTACAAGTAGTTTTTCCTTTGATAAAGAACCATGTGCAAATAAAAAGTGGAAATGATTATAGTATTTAAGTAAAACGGAGCAATTTTTACATAATTGTAATCACAATTCATTAAATATTCCGCACAAGTTTACGTCTAAAATATAAATATAATAATTTAAAAAAAAATACGATTTATTTAATAACTGTATCATTATTTTTATCGTTTGGCCAGTACAGGAGAAACGGCAATCTTGTGGAGAGTCAAATATAATATTTTGAATTGAAAAGAATTTTTAAAAATAAAATTTTTCAAAATTATTTTTAAAAATCTTTTTAATTTATTTTTTTAATTATTCTTTTTTTTATCACCTAACATTTTTTTTTCATTATTACATATTTCGTATAATAAATTTAAATTTTTCAAGAAAATTAGAAAATTTTTCATGTACTGTAAAATTTGGCTTAAAATGTGGACTTTTAACAAATAAAAAAAAAAAAAAAAATGAGATCGAAATTCACGGATGCGAGTTATACACTGGGCGTAAAAATGATAGCTGTAAAAATTAAAAAGAAATGAGCATAAAAAAAATTAAATTGCTGTATGTATCGAAATAGTGTTTATTTAAAAGAAATGACATACCTAATGAACTTTAAAAAGTTGTAGTTCTAGAAGTATACTATTTTTACAAAAGCCTGGGATAATATCTCGATTAAATTACTTCAAAACATAAGAACATTCCATACGTACATTTCAGGTTTCTTTGTCAACAAGTAATATTTTAAGAAATGTCAATTCCTGCTTAGGTCAACAAATAAAAATTTTATTTTAGTTTCTTTTCATCAAATATTTACAGTTAATATAAATATATATATTAATATGACAGAATCACAACATTAATTGACAAAATAGAACGCGATTTTCCTTTTACCTTTCTATATATGACGTTGGACTATTTTTTGATTATTTGTTTGCTACAGTTTATTCATAGATTTTTTTAAAAAAATATTTTAATAAAATAGTACAGTTAAAAAGAAATCACATTCTCAGAGAAACTAGGTCATCCATGGTTGGATTCAAACCCACGACCTTTGGATTAGGAGTCCAACGCGCTATCCATTGCGCTACAGGGACAAAACGAACACTTTTCCTTTCTATATATTTCCTTTCTATATTATACGGCGAATATACCTAAAAATAAAAAGTGCAGCTTGAAAGTATATGCGCAAGTTATACGCTGGATTTTACAGTCATTAACTGATTTCATGAAGTATAAAAAAATTTCTTTTTAAATAATCCATTATTTTTCCACCACAGAGTGTTGTAGCAAAAGTATTGTCAGAATGCTCTTACCGGAATAAAGAACAAATAAAATCTAAAATATCATCAAAGCAAAAAGGAAACCTATTCCTCACGATTTCAGTTCACGTTTTGCAACTCTCTTTAAAATCGCTCCATCTTGGAGCTGTGAGGTAAATACAGACAGATAAAAAAAGATTCCACGTTCACATAAAAATAGATATTTCTTGAATGCGGACCCTTTATGTTCCGTTAGAATAACAACATGATTTCAATTTCGTGGAGTCCAATTTTCGCACGCATTTTTTTCCCTAAACCTGTTATTTTTCATTTCCAAAGAAAAGGGATGAAAAAAAAAATAAGTGTTGATATTCCTGGGCGTTGTATTTCATCTCCCCCGAGGGCTCAGAGAATTTTGCCGGGAAATGGAAGGTTTGGGTTCGTGTTTGTGTATATCTCTTATAACAAGAGACAAATTTCCATTTCCCTAAGAGACCCGGGTTTCTTTTGTTTTTTTTAGTTTCAGAAATGTGAGAAAGGATGTGGATCAAGTCTTCATTGGCAAAGAACAAGTGTCTTGCTTGTAGAAAGAACCATGGCTTTGATTCTTTCGTCTGAGGAGTAAAGCGGTGTTTTTCTTTACGACCAAAAATGGTGATTTTTCAATTTACTTAATTTGTTCAAATGGAAGGGAAGGAATTTTAGGGGAGTTTTATGTCATCAAGAATAACTTCGGGGTGCATTCTTGTTGAGGATTTGGGAATTCAAATCGCGTGAATTTGATAGGTGCAAATTGCTATATCTTAAATCAGGAGTGACCAACCCGTGGCACAGCTGAATTAAAACAGTAGCACGTGAAGATTTATTGAAAAATTTAAAAAAATTTGAAAACATAATAATATTTTTTTTTCCTTCTATTTTATTCAAATGTGGTTGTTCCAGACAAAACAAATCCTGAAAATTTATTTGAAATACAATTAATTGAATTACAATGGGAAATTATTATGTAGGAAAATAGTCCCTCATTGTTGTATGTTCTAGATTTCCAGAAAAAAAGAGCACTTGTGAGATTTTGGAATTCAAGGCAGCGTGTTTTAAAATATGTGGAAGAAAACAATGAATTGTCCAGTGAGTGCTTGTTTCTCAAGAATGAAGATAGACTTTGAGATTTAGTTTCTTAGAATATACTATATAAGGATGATTCCATTTAATTGTTTATAAGAATTAAGTGCTGATTGATTCAAGAGTGCTGTCTTTTTTCAATTCCTCTACTATTAGCTCACACTCTCTATATATTTATCTTGTTGGAATTTTCAATCTTTAATAAAATACATTTTAAAGCACTCAGTTGAGCTGAAATTTTATATACATGATTATTTTGGATGACAATACAGTGATTTAATTTTAATTAATAAAAATTAATTGATTAAAACTAATTATTCAAAGAATTGCAAATACAGCCACGTTGGCATCATTCTTGGCGACTTGTGTAAAAACTTGGAAAGGTTTTTTTCTCACATTTTAAAGCGCTCATTTGAGCAGAAATTTTCTATACACTATTGTTTTGGGTATAAATACGATAATTTAATTATAATTAATTAAAATTAATTGACTGAAACTAATTATTTAAATAATTACAGATACAACAGCCGTGTTGGTTTCATTTTTAGCGACTTGGGTCAAAACTTTAAAAAAAATTTTCCTCACATTTTATAACATTCATTTGAACTGAAATTTTATATACACGATTGTTTTGGATGACTATACGATACTTTAATGATAATTAATAAAAATTAATTACCGCTTAAAGTTGTGATTCTGTCCTATGTATATACATATTTAAATAAACTGTAACTATTTAATAAAAAGTAGCTAAAATAAAATTTTTCTTTGTTGATTTAAGTAGGAAGTGGTTTCTCTAAGTAGGAAGTGACTAACTTTTTTTTACATTACTTGTTTAGATTTAAAGCACTTCGACTTAATGTTGTATCTTAAAATTTGGATCTATTTCTGGTTACAAAATCCAGTGCTCTTCACGTATAGTTTCACCAACACGAAGCAAATGATAGGCAAGTGTATTTTGATAGTTTTCGAAGTTTTGGCTATAATCGATGAATGCTAAGGACAACTGACATTTGAAAGAAAATGACCCAGTACTCATACCATTACATCCCCAACACCATTTGTCAACTCTTTTCGTAGATCGCGCCAATGATATGAAAATGCATCTTGTTGCATTTGCCATTCAAACGATTTTCACCAAATGATTCACTGTTTTGACCCACCCTATTAAATGTTGTTGTAGTGTTATTTCAAACATGGCAGTCGAGCCACCATAAGGTTTGTCCTCCAACTGCATTTTTAATAAGAGATAGAGCATAATTCACATTTGCATCCAAGTTTTTAAGGCGACAATTGTTGCCTAAACGGGATTTTCGTTTAAAATCGTCACTACAAGCCAAAACTTGATAAATATCTCTCGTTCCTGTATTTTAATACAGTTATAATTTCAAGAATGATCTTGGGATTTGTTCGCGCAATTCCTTCTGCTAGAATTCATTTGACTTTGCCTTTTTGTATTAACATAAAAGCAGTAACCCACTTTTCTTTGTGAAATCCGTTATCACATTCTGCGACGTCATTTTGTAAATATAAAAGATCATAATTTAAACAAAAAAGGAAAGGTTTTAAAACTAAAAGTATTCACCTGTAACTGGTAAGATGTTGAATTAAAATGAACTTTTTAAAGTTTTCATTTCAAAATTGCTGTTTTTGCATAAATTGCTATCATGTATTACGCATCGAATATATTTAAAAATATTCCTTGTAATTAAAAAACAAATGGTATCAGTAATTGTTTTTATTTTGTTTAAGTGAATGCATTTGTTCTGAATGAGTAATAATTATTTTTATAAATTATTTTAATACATATCTTTCAATTCTTTTATCACATCATATATAACAATTATATATATATATATATATCAGTAGCGCACACAAAAATTTTTCAAGGGAGGGGTCCAGGGTTGAAAGTCCACCATTTTGGTATCATGCTCCATTATATCACCCAGCATATTCTTTTGATTTTGTCGATTTTCGGGAACAAAAACAACACAAAATTAATTATTGAATAAATAATTAGCATTAATTAATAAAATTAATTATTAATAACAAATACATAATTAAATTTTACGTAATATGTAC
>BMAV01008890.1:12702-24450 GCA_019973955.1 Trichonephila inaurata madagascariensis | reverse complement strand
TTATCGTGTATGATAACCATTTTATGTGCTATATCATACCACGATAAGATGACGGCAATTTTATCGTGGTATGATATAGCACAATCACGAGATAGAAAGAGAATTTTCAGATTGTTTACATGTCCCTCACAGATTATCGAAAAATCCGAAGATGCAACTCAGAGAAGAAATTGAAGAGCTTCATTATATTATAAATTAGGCCGAAGAGTAAACATCCAAATGATCATGAAAGAAGTTGATCATAAATAAGACAGTGGGCGAAAAATTATTTACGAAAAATTGCATATCGTCGGTCTAATTATCAGACTGCGTAACTCCATGTGGGATGCTAATTTGACACAGTAGGGCTAGGCGTCAAGTTGTTGCTTATGTTCGCCAAGATATGCGATAATATTACAATATAGTTTACTTTGATATTTTTATCGTGTGATATTGTTACAAATTTTGAGTAATGGACGCTTAAAATAGTGTAATTAATTTATATCTGGAAGTGCAATACACTAATATTACTTTCTGTTGAATTTATTTATGTTAAAATCTTGCCACCACATCTCCCTTCGAAATTTAGTTTTATTATGAAACAAAACAAAATAGAGTGATTACACTGATCGAAGGAATAAATTAAAAGCGGAACGTTCACTGAAGCATGGCGTAGACAAAACAAAAGGGAAACGCTAGGCCCTCATCTTGGATTTCATGTAACCCGACAACAACCGTTGCTTGGCATGATTAAGGAATCGCGCGAAAAAGCGCTTGGCGCGTTGCACTCCTATATCAAATCAGTTACACCGGTGGAGTTACGCAGCCTGATAATTAGGCCGACGATATGTCTCAATGATGTCACCACACTGGGTTCTATGAATAAAAACTCATTTTCAGAAATAAAAACTGTGCGATGTGTCTAGGGAGATGTTGAAGCTTTTGGAGTAAGATAAAGATTTCTCTTTGGTCGCCTGGTAACTATGGATGAATCTTGGATCTATCATCTCACATCAGTGTTTTCCAATCTTTTTATCGCCGCGGACCGGTCAACGTTGGAAAATTTTACCTCGGCCCGCTGAGGGGGAGGACGTTGATTGTTTATATTTTAGATTGTTTTGATTTAATAATTTTATTTTAATTGTGTATGTGTAGTTAAACATGCCTTCAGAATAAAATAAAGTTACACCAAAAAAAAAAAAGAATATTAAGTGAAAATAAGGAATATAAAGTGATTTTCATAAAAAGTTGCCCAAACCCAAGAAAAATGTACCACAGTCAATAAAATGGAAATAATTTAATGTTTCTTGTGCGGACCAGTAGTATTTGATCCGCGGACCGGGGGTTGGAGACCACTGATCTACATGATCCTGAGATCTAAGAAGTGCGCAAGGAGGAAAGACATAAAGACTTATATCCCTCTACGGAGGCTTAAGTTCTGAAATATACAGAGAAGACAGTGGCGTAACGGCGAACTTACAAAGGATTGCAAAACCATATGTACTTAGCGTCAGTCAGACTTGTGGCCCCCTAGAACCCTGCCCTCCCCCCTATGCGGTGGTTGCAGGGGGTACGTTACGCCATTGAGAGAAGCACATCTGTTTGTTTTTTAAGTCTGTTCTGGTATCATCTTAGGAGATTACCTGGACATGGGTCAGATCATCACTATTTCCTATATTTCCCAATTATGAATTGCGTGATGTTTTGTCTGATCAAGCAATGACAAATTGATTAAGATTCACCAAAGGCTTTTTATCCCTGCCGGCAATGCATATGTTTACTCACCCCGAGGTGTAGCAAAGCGAAATTGGTCACCTATCCGGTATATTGGTTAGTAAAACTGATGCTGAGCCAAAGGGCCTGGATTCGAATCCCTGGGAATTCCTGGATATTTGTAAACGTGTAGGGCCTATGTGGCATGGGGCATTCTAAGTGTTCGTCAAGCCATAGATCTTCTCGTGTGGTTGGTGGAAGACCCTCCCTCTCCTCCCAGGGTGTTCTTCCCTCAAAATTAGGGTGAAACCGAGCCAAATCGTGCTACATGACACGTACGTACTACAATCGCCAGCATGAAGCTCAGAGCTACGGCTAACGACAGGGCGTAAAAAGAAACAGCCCTTGACCACGATGAACTTCGTGGGCTTTGATCTGGCACTGCCGAACAGGTGGCTTTAGCAACACAACACATATACGCGTTACAGAAAATATTTATTTCCACGAAAAATATCGCAAATATCGTACTGTCACCTGTATGGTGCCCATAGCTACAGATAACGAGAAGCATACAACTAGCCCTTTGCCTCAATAACAACAAGCTATATGGCAAATCCACCTTCGTTTTTTAAAAAAAATTTTTGATTTTACTTCACAAGCGACTTTTTCTTACTTTCAAAACTCAAAAAAACATATGGGCTAACACAAATGGCGTCATTCAAGACATTAACCGATGGTTTTCGACGTAATACACCAAGTTCTACAATGATGATTCTCAACAGGACGAGAGAGAGAAAAAAGTTAGGAGAAATGGTTGCCGACCATGCACGAAGATAAATAACAAAAAGAATACAATATTTGTCTTATATACAGAATAACAAAATTTTATCTTGATTATTTTTAGTAATAATCAAAATTTTATACCACTCGTATCTTATGAAATAAAATACATTTTTACTATAATTTATGTCTGGTGAAAGATACACTTTATGAGACAAAATATTTTCCTTATCATAAAGATAGCTAGCTATCATAAAGAATTATCAACTTGAATATTACTACTAGGTTTCCTCCTTACTATTTTTCCTTGATAAAAAAAATCCATTTACACAAACAAATTTAAAATACCAATGTAATGAATAAAATTTATTTCCAAGAATGTTAAGCGTATTTATATAATAATTTTTTTTTATTATACACTTAAGTTGAATTTTTACAAGACAAAAAATAAATCATCCACAAATGAGTAAAAACATTGAGAAGACATTCATTAAAATCAAAACCTTATTGTAAGTATTTAACAAGAGTAAACAATTTTTAAATTTACTATATATAAAATTAAATATTGCCTTTTATAATTCAAATATAATAGATACAATTTAAGACATGTATATTTTCTTGAGCATAATATTTTTAGATTTACACAGATAATATCTGTAAATTAATTTCGATATCACAAAATTATAATTTTTTACTTATTTCTCGTTATTTATTTTTCGGTATTTACATATTATGGCAACCGTATTGGCGACATTGTATGAGACGAAGCACATGGTTGCCAATTCAACGCGTACGACACATGCAAAATCTGAGTTGCCAACTTGGCGAGTTATATTGAATGTTGACATTGTTGCAATAGTAAGTACCATTTTTTCACTAACACCAAAAAATAATGTTATTTTAAATATGCATCAAAATATTTGGGATGTACCTTTTATTTGTGTGTTATCGGATTATTATATTTAGGGTAGTGATTCTCACACTTTTTTTCAATACTTGCGACCCAATATTCAATCAAAATTTTCATTATGTCCCCCTCCATACAATAACAATGTATTGAATTCGATAGTATGATACTTTGAGGCTGAAGATACAAAATGACTTTAACCTCTTAAGTGTCGCCGACGGATATAAACGTGTCGCTCACCCCGAGTGTAGATTGCCTAGGACGTATATATACGTCAATCAAAAATTCTATCTTATCTGTTGACTGGTATCCGTAAAATTACTCCGAAAGACTATGGAATGCAATAAAATGACCTTGATAGAGTTAGTGAAGGATTTACTTATTTCAGATGATTTTTTTATTTATTTCCTTTCTCCCTCCTCCCCTACCCAATACACCGCATACGCGTGCATACGTGCAAAATGGTGGCATTGGGGAGTGAATCGAGTAACTTTTATTCAGTGGTTAAGGGATGAATGATCAAGATAAGTGTTAATTTTTGCATATAATTTTATGTGATAAGCCCTTGGACTCACTGGTAATAATTAAATTTGTTCTTAGTTTAGTATTGTCAAATTAATTATAAAATACTTTGTGCAGTACTGATACATTTAAAGGTGTATTATATCAATGTAAATAGTTTTTTTTTAATTTATGTCAGAATGTTTTGTTTTTTTTTGCTTTCAATAAATTTCAATATGTTTGCACCGATCCATGGGTTATCACGCCCCCCTAGGGAGCGCGCCCCACAGTTTGAGAAGCACTGAGATTTATGGGGTCTCTGTATAAAATCTCTTTTGTTAAATTGTTTAACGTCAATTAAACTAGCAACATAATTTTTTTCCCAAGTTGTTCAAGATATCTTTTACTTTTGTTTTTAGTCACTTGAATTTTCTTTATATAAAACCATAAGCAAATTATAAAATACTTATACTGGTACTGGGTTGGGTGGGAGTACTTAGTCCTTTCTAACCTTTATCACCAATCATGAGATTTTTTATGACTTTATAACGCCTTGAAATTGCCCTTTTTAGAATTTAATAATGTAACAAAGTGCTCTCTCTATATAACAAAGTCGCTTAATCCCGAAAAAAAGTTCGTTACATAGAAAATTCATTATATAGTGGTTCATCTTTCAATTTTCTTTATAAACCACATAAAACAAATTTTAAACTCAAAAAACACTATATATAAAAAAAATTAATTAATCACACCTTTTTGTAAATTATTATATATTTATTTTATATATTTTGTTTATCAAAAAAAAAAAAAAAAAAAAAAAATTGCAAGGAAAGTTTTTTGACACCTTTATCCACTTCCTGAAGAATTAAATTTTTTTTCTTTGATGCTCAAGCTCCTACGTTTTGACATATTCGAGCCGCAAGAAATGAAGTTACCAGTATGACTGGTCAATACTACAAAGGAACGGAGACTAATTTAAGGACACGAGACGACTCCTCTGAGGGTGAAATGGGATATCGAAGATGTTTCGAAGACATTCGTTGTTGAAGGTTGCACTTCTTGGATAAAACGTACAGATTTCTATTGCTCTCGGCTAAAATAAACACTAACAAACAGGTTAGGTACCTAATAAAACGAGTTCAAGATTCATGACCACTATAAAAAAGAGAAAATAACTTGAAATGTCCAAAAATTCTTTAAAAATAAGGGGAAAAATATTGAATCACAAGAGATAAAGTTCGTTAATATAGAAAATGCACTATTGGGAGGTTATTTTATGAAGAAAATCGCGAAACGTTTTTGGTCCCAGGAAAAAGTTTGCTTTATAGAAAAATTCGCAATATAGAGGTTCGTAATATGGAGATTCGACTGTATTATGTTATAATATATATATAGTTACTGTAAATTAAAATTAGGTAAGAATAACATCTGCGAGATAAAAATTACATATGTAATGACAGTGTAAAGTTTGATCAAAAAAGTCATGACTAAGAAAAATATGTATGGTGTTTGGGATGGGTGGGGCAAATTTAGCCAATCTGGTTGCAGCAAAGAATTCCGAGTACGAGAGAGAAAGATTTTAGATTGAAAAAGGGTACATTGGTTTGCCGAGAGGAGCACCTACGATTGGCTGACCAGAAACGCGTCAGAAATTAAAAAGTAATAATAATTTATTTTATCTTGGTAACTAAAGTTTCATTTGATTATATTTTTCGTATGCTACAATTGGCGGCAGAAATTATTTTTGGTGACAAGAAAACTCAGAAACAACTCCAACTATTTAAACATTTTAAAATTAAATGAAAGAATTATGGATATACGTCTAAGTTATAAAAGCGAAAAAGAATAAATAAATAAAAAAAAAAACAAATGTTTCTAAAACTTAATAATGTAAAAAAAAAAACCTTATTTATGCAAACGGTACAACTTTTTTTAGAAAATAACTTTTTAAGGATAAAAATAATGCATATATTCGAAATTTGTACCTTTTCACGATCGAATACATTGGTTTTTCTTAAAATTTTTTTACGTGCATATAACATAGCCAATTGAATAATGTCACAGAGTGCCCCACAAAAACAATAACAAAAAAAGCACAAATTTATGAAATAGAGACTTTATGAAATGCGTCAGCAATCCTTTTTCACCCCATTCTTCGTCTTCACCCCCACCCCTCACTTTCGACCGGAAAAAGTCAGATAAGGGTACAAAAATGTAAATCTCGACGTAAAAAGATATTGTTTTATTTTGGAGAAAAAAATGATTACTATTTATTTTCTTGTTTTTATATTCAAAGATTTTCGATGAAACTTCGAAATTGGCGATGCCAGAATTGTAAACAATTTTTGCTGAAGGCATGACAGGGCAAGTCTAATCGATTTCCTATAGTACACAAAATACCAGGGCTGTTTCTTCCACTCGATGTAGGATTTGAAAGGTTGAAAATAGAATCGATGATTCTCTATCTGTTCAAGAAAACTAAGGACTTTTCGTGGGTTTTTCCATATTAGTTTGTCCACACACACAATGCAGATATTTTCAGAAACTTACCTCCCAAGAAAATAACTTATTACGTATCGAAATTTGGTAGAATATTGTCTTATAGTGATTTTATCCAGTTTATTTTGAACAAATATTAAAAGCAGTAAAGAATAGATGAAATAAAAATATTCATGAGAAATATATTGAGCTATAAATGTTTGAAAAGAGAAAATTTTATTTCCGTCACAATGGATTTTTAGAATAATAATATAATAGTTTTACTTTTATAAAAATGTCAATTTATTTATAGTCCGAGGGATTGTGGATCATTACATATTTTGGCTTTTTTAAACAAGTATCAAACAGCCTTTTTGATTTTTGATAAATTATCAGAATAACTTTATATTAAATTTAAGCTACTATTTCTTAATAAAAAAAATCTCTGACTTTCCGATCTTCCACACCATGTTCAAGTGTAGACGGATTTAAAGTGCAAAGCGAGACTTCAGTGTTACCATGACAACAGAAATAGCGCTGACCACAAGTTCTGTGACCAGGATAACTTGGAACAGTCTATAACAGAGGTCGCGCCAAAGTGGTGGTCCACGAGAAAATTTCGCTGGTCTCCAGAAAAATGTGTGGAATACATTTATTTATCACGTTAAGTTATGTTTTAAGATGCATTGAAACATGATTCAATTCATAGTAATACGTGAAAAGCTATAAAAATGCTACTTTATAGAATAACGTCATTTCATAGAATAAAGCCAAGGTAAGTAAGTCATACTGCTGTAGCTGCGTTGTTTCAACTACATGTTTTGTCTCGTCTCGTTTCGGGCTCTTCTAATGTTTCACTTTCTTGTATTTCGCATGTATACATCAGTTGAAGCATTTAAAGGTGGGCTTATGGACATATTCATTTTAATATAAAATATATTCAATGCATTAGCTGGGTTATTAAGGAAGTGTTTGTGTATTTTTTCTTTTGTATATTGGTGTCTTAACCATGTGCATAGTTTCTTTTATTCGATATATTTATTGGGATAAAATTTGTGAAGTACATTTTATATATTCTAGGATCACATTTTTTTTTTTTTTTAATAAATATAGTTAGTACTTAAACAAATCCTATTAGTAGTCCGTGGGATTTAAATTAATTTACTGGTCCGTGAGGTCAAAAAGTTTGGCGACAGCTGGTCTATAACCCTTAAGCCTAACTATGAAATTCCAAGGGTCTCATACTCGATTGACTGTGACTCGAAACTGACCTTCAAATGGGAATAGTCACCATGACACAAAACCCCAGGAAAAAGTCACTAACTGAAATTACCGAATTAATGATACCATTAGAATAATGCCCGGTCACTGTGTAGCCAAGTGGTCGTGGTTCAAGTTCGAGTCGAGTTTGTAGTCTGAGTTGTCAAGTCATGGGCTTGAAACCTTGTGCAAAGATATTGCACATTAAATCTATCGTGGTTGAATGTCCTCCCTTTGGTGTGGTGGGAAAGTCAAATGAGAGGATGTTAGCTCAGATGTCATCTTCATCCCTTGACTGTGGTTCAAAATTACAAGATCTGTCACCAATAGCCTTCATGACACATCTTAAAGTGAAATAAATAAAATAAAATACTGTCCCCCTATTGAAGGGTAGAGAGGAAGAATATAACTAATACAAACTTAAATAAAGTATACTAATCAGAAAGACTTCCAGCCTCTCAGAACTGTAGTTCCCAATATTGAATAGAAGCTTCACTGTTTGCTATGTTGTCTCTATACGCTAATAAGAATTATCCCGTACGTTCAATAAGATTCAAGAACTTTTCAAATTTTTCTTTTTTTTAACTACACCCCGCAACGTGCTCTCGCACATAAGGCGTCTTGCAGTCCAGTATAAAATAGATGCTGCGCTAGGTGGATGGAGAACTTCCACAGTTATCTTGCGAGAGAGCACGAAGTCGAGAGGGGCAGTCCAATAGATGCTTGCCAGTCATTGGCACGTATTTGAAGAGACAGCAGAGCGTGAATCAGCCAGGCCAATATGAAAAAGATAGCCCTGCAGGTAATCATGTCCGGCGACGACTCTAAAACATCCCACTCCCTCCACCCCAGGTAGGACAGAAAGTTAATCACGTCTCTGGCCATTGAACAGACAAAACCAAGATTTACCGACAGACAGCTCTGTAAGGTTGGGTATTGCAAGAAAATGACGAAAGCTGTAGCAGAATTAGCGTTACCCAGGGTGCACCAACGAGGAGGCCTGCTACACTACACCCCAACTTTGCAAAATGTAATTCATTCTTAAAACCAATAAGTGGCTTTATGTAAGGAATTATTAGCTAGATCTGTGTTTTTCAAACTGTGAGGCGCACCTCCCTAAGGGGGGCGTGATAACCCTACACGAAAGGCGCAAGCATATCAAAAAGTCAAAAATAATAATAAAAAAGTGTGTATGTACTTATATGTACGCACGTAAGAAGTTATACTTCTTTGGCGTAACAAGATTAAAATCTTTCTAAAAATCTTTTGCAGGGCAAGCTGGGCCAAGGACGAAAGGCGGCCATGAGCAGAGTTGAAAGATACTAACCTTCAGTCAATCGGAATTCAGTCAATCGGAATCAATTTGGAAGGCGGGAATGATTTGTCCCGTTCTGTATATTTCTAGACAAAGGATTTTCGCATCCGTGACGGTGTGCACGCGCATTGTAAAAATTTACCCTCATCCTATTTCTCTAACGCCCCAAAAGAAGTATAACTTCAAAAGTATTTAAAAATTAATTAATTTATACTGAAAAAAGCAAAACAAAATATATACATTCTGACACAATAAAAAATAATACTTATTATAAATATAAATGTATCAGTACTCCAAAATATATTTATAAATTAATTTATCAATACTAAATCAAGGAATAAGTTCAATGATTACTATTAACTTTAATGGACATGTTTTGTACAGCAAAATGTTTTAAAAGAATGTTTAATATTAGATATTGACACTATTTTTTTTTCTATATTTAGCTATCTATATTTTGTCTTTCAAGCAACCACGGAAGAAAATCTGTTTTCACAAAGGTAGGATGTTACAAATATGGGATTAGACTTAAGCATGATTGAGAGAGAGAGAGAGAAGAAATATTTATTAGTTTCAATTTAAAAATCATAAAGGAAAAGTAACATAATACTTATCCTATTGCTTAAAAGTAGCTTACCTAAAATATCTATTGATTAAAAGCAGCATATGAAAATTTAAAACTTATCTTGATAATTTGTATGATTTATAAATAAGGTCATATTGTAATTTTACCTTCAAAGTCTGCTATTATTGCATTCAATACATGTAATTGCAAGGGGGCGCGATGAAAATTATGATTGAAAATTGGGTCGCAAGTATTGAAAGTTTGAGAAGCACTGAACTAGATGAATCTAATTATCAAACAAGAAATGAGTCTCCTCTCTGCTAATCACTAACTTCTCATCGAACTAACCACTTTGAGCTGTCTTTTTCCACACTCATCTCTCTTTCCCTCATTTTTACACCTTAGAGCTAATCTGCATATTTTTTTTTCGCTGTAAGCAGGTGGAAGTTAAACTCTGAGTAAAACTTTAAAGAATGTTACCCATTGTTACTCTTTTAAGAGGGAACCTCGTGAGAGATAGTCCGTTAAATACTCAGTTACCGTTGTAACAACATTTTTGTTCCAATGAATTAGGTTAACAAACAGCAAATATTTGATTCTGGTTATTGCATTACCTCGCATATAAAAAAGTGAAGAAATGTTTAAAACAAATATAAATACGAACCAACATGAGTTTGATGCAGAAAAAAAGTCATTAAAAACTCAAAAGAACTTAACTAAAAGTAGATAAATTTTTATTAATAATATTAACTAAGCATTTTTTAATTTAAGAATTCTTATATAGTAACTCTTTCATGGATACTGATACTCATAGAATAATATTTCCCGTGCCTTAACTATCCTTTTTTCCCCCACTGATTCCATTTTGGTATCCATAGGTGCTCGTGCGCGTGTTCATTCTGTACAACACGTGCGCAAATTTATCAAAAAATATAATCGACAATATTTATCTCCCGCAATTTTTTTCACGTTGAACTCATGAACGTTCTTGACTGACTTCCACATTCATCAAGATGCATACTAAAGCTTCCCATGCAAAAAATCAATGAGAAAAAATACTCCAGTACTTAAAAGACCTTTTATCTTGTAGGTAGCACTAATAGTGCATATTATCTCCATGTACTGTAATGTTAATTATTTGCATGTTTTGCCGAGGCCAACGCATGTGGTACCAATTTTTCACCTTTTGTAAACTTTCCCTATGATATTGTATTTGGGATGTCCAACAAACATACTAATACCAAAGTCTTTTAAGGTATCCGATTACGTTCGGAACCGTGATTTTTCAAAAGCGTATAATTGGATAATATTTATGATATTTAGTGTTACTTATATTAGAAAATGTATATAAAATTGTTTTAAGAATAGTATTACAATAAAAAATTATTTAAATACAATATTTTGACAAAAAATAAACATAGAATGACCCATTTTCAAAATATTCTCCTTTTGTCAAAAATGATTCTATTATAATAATATTTTGCCTGTATGTAGCTCAGACCTCTGTACAGAGGCTCAACTAGAATTTTTGAAATATATATTACTTAGAAGTGGGTTTATCCATGTTTTACGACAACACAGGGGAGAAATTTTTAAGAAAAAAAACGCCGATAATTATTTCAAATGGCTGTAACTCTGAAAATAATGTGAATTTTTCAAAAATCATAGTTGAGTCTTTGTACAGAGGTCTGAGCTATATACAGGTAAAATATTATTCTAATAGAAGCATTTTTCACAAAAGGAGAACATTTTGAAAAAAGGTTATTCTAAGTTAATTTTTTGCCAAAATATTGTATTTAAATAATTTTTTTTTTCTCAAAATGTCCTTTAAACAATTTTATACATGTTGTCTAATCTAAGTGACACTAAATATCATGAAAATTATCCATTTATGTGCTTTTTTTTAAATCATGGTTCCGAACGTAGTCGGATACCTTAAACTGCTTTGCGCTTAATTAAATCTTCAATTAAATGTTTTGTTCTTTCCAAAAATGCATTCCCAAACACACTTGTTAGGGTAAGAAACACAATCGATAGTATAAAATCCAAAATTAAAATTTTTATAAGTTTTTTGATAAAGAAGATTTTATTTTCTTAGAGGAGTTGATGAGCGTATGAGACCTTGGAATTTAATGCTGAATATTTGAAATACATATGGAAATTGCTTTTTCACGATATATATCTTTAAATGTAGTCATACACATCATTATATAACTAACCCAGAGCTTCTCAAACTTTCAATATTTGTGA
>BMAV01008889.1:85615-99173 GCA_019973955.1 Trichonephila inaurata madagascariensis | reverse complement strand
TTTTTTTTTTTTTTTCTTTGGAATTACTACAAAATTAGAAAAATTATTTTTGTTATGCATGCAAGTATGTATCATGGTGGAGTTCTTCAAGCATAGAAGAATGAATTAAATGCAAGATCAATATTTCTGTTGATAGAGAGTTGAATACGTGGAATCGAACATAGAGTTGCTATGACACATTGTTTGAGAATATTCAGTGTTTTGTAAGGAAATACAAGAAAAAAAACACCTAAAAGGAATAAAAACAGTTCTTTGTAAAATCATATTTGCATATTTTACGTTTATTTACGTATCTTCGAGATACAGCACATGCTTTTTTTTAAAAACAAACAAACATTGATTACTTCTTTAAGACTGGTTAGAAAATAATAAAAATAAAGTTTATCAAATGGAGAGAGAGAGAAATAAAGCTATTTTGTGATATTTTCTCAATTAATCTCTATTTTGCCATACTCTAAACTCAAAACTTTTTATTTGCGTATTCATCTAAGTTCTGTATAGTGTTATGAGTTGCATTAAAAATTTAAATTTTTTTGTTTCTAATAGGAAAATTAATATTTTTTTAATTATAAATTAAATTTGCTAATTTTAATTTGAATGTTCTGTTTTGAACTAAATTGGATTTTATACCCTTATAAGATGCATGAAAAATCTCTATTGTGTGATTTAAATGTTCACTCAAAGAGAGTAAAAAAGAAAATATCTGAGTCATTAATATGTGATAAAGTATCACGCTTAAAAGAATTAACAGGACCTTTTTGAATGGAACGGAAAACCAAAAAAATACATGCATGCTCTATCATTACAGTTAAGTGAATTATAATAAGTTTATTTATATAATATTTATATTACAACTTTTTTTACTTCTCTGCTTTATTTTTAAACTTGTTATGAACGTTTGGTCCCATAACGTTAAAGTATAGAAAATTGTTTTAAAAAATTCGAAAAACACTCATATTCTTGTTAGGCCTGTGCTTCTCAAACTTTAAATGTTTGCGATCCAATTTTCAATCATTATTTTCATGGTGCTCCCCTCATACAATAATAATGTATTGAATTCAATAATATTGTACACTTATACGCTAAAGCTACAATACGACTTTAATTATAAAGCGTACAAATTATCAAGATAAGTATTAAATTTTGCATATAATTTTGTACATGACAAGCCCATGGGGTGATTAGTAATTATTAAACTTGCTTTTAGCTTAGTATTGGTGAATTTATGATCAAATATATTGTGCAGGACTGATACATTTACAAGTATATTATATCATTTAAAATGTATATTTTTTATTATCTCAGAATGCATTTTGTTTTGAATTCTTCTCTGTAAATTAATAATTTTTTTAAAATTTTTTATTTTTGACTTTTTGATATGCTCGCACTCCCCTGGTAGGATTATCACGCTCGCCTAATTAGGCTTAGCTGAGCTAACATCAAAACGTTGCAACTAGTCTAATGCCAAAATATGGACTGTTGCCAATCCGGTAAACTAAAAAGGTTACAAACAAATTGCTTCCTGATTTACAAGTATAAATTACTTTTCAAAATATAATGTTCTATAATTTTATTACATTTTTCATTATTAGGCAACAAGTTGACAGTTGTTTTCTCAACAAACCATGTATAATAAAATTATGTATAACACGATTTGCTTAAGAAATACTAAGGAAGAAAAACTGTGGCAAAAACATATCCCAAAACGTTAAAATATTTGAAAAAGCTTTTGAAATTTATAAAAATCCTCTTTAGCGAAAGCCTCTTTGCCTCTTTTTTTTTTTCCCTATTATAGCGAAAATTAAACTTTCCGTACAAGAATATTCCAGAATTTGTGGTTGGTATATTATGTATAGTTCTAGTTATTATCTTGTAAGACAGGATGATTAAGTTTTTTGGACAACTAGATAGAATACTATAAGGAGCACAAAAAAAAAAAAAACTAGGATAAAAATTGGTCTGGAAATTACATGTCTACCTTGTAATTAATACGTAACATGACGTCTTTTTTTATAAGGCTTAAAAAATATACAAACTAGTTTAGTTTTATTTGAATACATATTAGTCTTACTTTTAGTTTCTTTCGTGTCACATGTGTTTTTTAACCCTAAGTTTTTTGTATTCCCTTTTTTTAGATTTCTTTCTGCAATTTAAAACATCAAAGTGATTTTAAGGAGGCAAGAACAGTTTTTTCAAAAAGAAAAACAGATAAAAAGGTTGAAACGTTTTTTTTTTTTCCCTTTCAACAGATTTAAAGTTTAACAGCAATAAAAACTAATAGTAAAAACTTTTCCTTTACTCTTTTTTATTGTTGAATTCTTCAATCAAATGGAGGCGGTATTTTTTTTATGTTCTCCAATTTCTCATAGATAAAATGGACAATAATATATATTTTCAAAAGGTATTTTGATTCAGAAATATAGAATGAACAGAATTATAACTGAAAGCTTAGAAATGCTTGAAAATACTTTAAATGTTTAGATTCGAATAAAGCTTTTACTCTAATTTTTTTTTTACGTTGTTGAAGGTACTTGAAAAAATAATTTAAAATGGGCTATAAAAAAATTCATAAGTTTTCTAAATTTTCATTTTGAATATTGATATCGTATATTAAATTACATTTAATACTTGATTATTTTGCTTCTGTATAAATATAAAAACCTGTTACAGTTACAATCTTTATGTGGGATTTGGAGCAAGAAAGGATATTATTTCAAAAACCTAGGTTTCTCATCACAAAGTTTGCTTACGAGATAGTAAAAGCTGAATAGCAGCATTTCTGATCACTGCTAAGTATTGAATTACATCAAATATTAAACCGAAGAGCTGATTTATTCACCCAAAAACTTAACTAACTTGTAAAATTTCAATATTATTTTCATTATATATGTATAAATCAAATTTAAATTGCAAGATATCAGAAAATATATGGAAATATGGTAACATGACAAGATGATATCAAATTTTATGGAAAAAAAGCGGTTTTTTACCTTTAAAAAGGCTTTAAAATTGGAATAACGGAAGCTGTTTCCCGTTCTAAACTATGTTTTAAAGGGAAGGTAGAAAATAAATTTTTTAAAATATTGGAAAATTTTTATCGTTGGATATGGCTCGAAATTCAAACTTTACAGTCCAGTGTACAATTATATTAATCTAGTATAAAGATAAAAAAATTAATAATTTTGTCGCGATTCTGCAGTCACTGGTGAAAATTAGGTGAAAAATAAATAGACGAATCACAATGAAAAATGCGATGTAAGGAATTTTTACAAAAAGTATATTGTTGAACCTATTTGCGTTTAGCCCTCATGAAAATGTATGAATAGAAATCAAAGATTAATAACAAGAAAATCAATAATTAATGCATTACAAATAATGTGAAATAATTACATTTCAATAAAGATAATTCATTAATTTCATTTAATAATTATTCAATAATCTGTGGTGGTGCTTGTAAAATAGCACTTAACCACCATGAACTTTAGTCGATTGATTATAAAGTATTGAGTATAAATCTGATTGTGATCCTTCTTGGGGCACCTTATCTCTAATCGTGTGCTGATTAATAATTTTAAGGAAATTGAAATTTGCAATGATAAATGAAGCTATTATTGAAAATATTATTGCTAATCCTTCTAAAATTGTGTTCGAGACCAAGTTCCAGTATTTTGGTGATCCTGTGAAGAGAACACCGGTATTTTCTTCAACTATTTCAGCAATTCCGGCAGACTTCGATAGCATCGAATGGTATTCAATGCTCCACCATTATGCCGAAAAAAGGACCTGACCAGATTTAACGGGTTCCAGGGGTTCCATAAATTTTTGGGAAATGTCTTTTTTCTGTGATTTTTGTTGAAAAATGATTTCAAAGAACGTTTTTGTAGTACAAACTTCTATTTAAGTGCTAGTCGTGAAATAGGCGGGATGATGATTGAAAATTGAGTATAAGAAAGCATAGTGTGAGCGACCGGTGGTCTCACTTAGTATTATTAATCCAAAAAGGAGAGGTTAAGCAAGTGTTGTAGAAAGAGCGTTCAGGAGAATAGATAAGGGAATTATTTTATTTTTGTTAATTAAAACGTTGCTTCCGGATTTGTTTTCAGTGAATTCTCAGTATTCGCATTTAGTCTAAAAAGTGAAAAAAAAATATAATTCGAAAATGGCTGATTCTTCTCGAGCCCCTTACCCCAAAACAAAGGGTCTCTTCAAAATTCTAAAAATAATCTGCTCTCGTCGGCCCGACTGTTTTTATAATATATTCATTCTAGCTGTATAAGTGTTTCTTTACTTTCAAGCATATGCGGTTTTTTTTAACCATTTCTGACTTGCTACATATAGCTCTTGTTCTCCTTTGTTTAAAATGTCTTTAGAATCTAAAGTTGACTCCACTGTAGAAATAGGTCACATTACATTTAGATAGCTACCATTTTGGGAAATTTTATTCCTTTATAAAATTCTGTTTATCTGTATCTGTTTTGTTTGTAATCAGCATCGTTATGATATTCATTCCCCCCACCCGATGACCCGTATATTCATTTAAAACAAAACTTTACTAAATAACATCTTGGCTCTGGAAACATTAAAATAAAATCATTATTACAGGACTTACAATTAATGGTCAACGCTCTCCACTTGGGTTTGCAGTTGAAAAATTTAAATAGTGGACACGCTTTTAACGATGTCTTAAAAAAACTTTTTCTTACGCGTCTGCACTTAACGATGCGACAAATTTAACTAGTTCGTGATAATGATGTAGAAAAGATAGCAGAAAATGCTGAAAAAAGTGTATGAAACAACGCCAAATACAGCAGTCCGCTTCAAGAAGAAATATTCGACGTTATTGCTGAAGCGTCTTTATAAATATAACGGTAGCAGTTAAAAGAAATGTTGAGTAACATTTGATACTGAATTTTTCCTGTGTTACAAAATATTTTTACAAGCTTTTATTTAGTTTCACCTGTCCCGTTGTCTGTCTGTAATCAAATATTGCAAGCTAAATTTGATCCACTTCCCGGTTTTCGTATGAGCTGAAATTTTGTATACACGTTTAGTTTGGATGACAATGCATGTTTTGACCATTTGTATTCCGATATCGCAATTAGTTAAAAAGATATTAATTAAAAACCCTTTGCCCCTGTTAGCTTTTTATTCTGCTGAGCATCCGATTTTTCGAACATTTTTAAAAACCCATCTTATTCTTTGTATCAAACTGAGACAAAAAATAATTACATAATCGGAAAGATCATTTATTTCGCACCGATACGGTGTAATTCTTTACAAAAAATTATGATATTTTCTATTTCTTACGATTTTTTCTAAAATGAGTCAAAATCGATGCATTTTCATGAAAATGATTTCTAAATCGTTCCGTATGAATTTTTTTTTCGTGTTAATGAATCGATATTATGTACTAAAAAAATTCAGGCTTTTCTCTTTTAGAATCAGTCATTTAAAAAATAAAAAAAATAAAAACTTTTTTTACGATTTTTTAAAAGAATACTCAAATTTTTCATAAAACATTTAAAAACTTTGTCATTTTTAAAAATAATCGCACGAAACATTTTTTTTTCGTTTGTAGAATAGTATCATCCAAATTCTGCACAAAGATTTAAGAAATTGGTTTAAAATTAAAGATTTAATTTTTTTTGTTTGTGTTTTTCGTTTTTAATATAGTATTATAATAAAAGCAAAAAAAAAGAGTTTTAATTTTTTGATTAATTTTGCTTTGTCCAATTTTGTTTTGGTCTTACAGTGTTTATCCCCGTCTCTCATTATTCTATTGTTGCGGCTCGAGTGACCCTGAGCTAGCCTGTTCAAAATTAACCTGCAAACGACCTTGCAACAATGATGCCTTGAATGAGATGAACAGACTGAAAACCCTGTCCAGAGATAACTAAAAAGTTAAAAATAAATTAAAAGTAAAAAAAACTTTTTAAAAGCAAGCTTTTATTTAAATGCTCTAAAAAGAATAAAATAAACTTTTCTTTCAAACTTTTTTTGCTATCAACTTATAGCGTCATTACACAATTTATGATATAAAAGCTTGTCCCGAGATTTACCTGCGTAGATAAACAAGCAAATTAAAAAACTTGATCTGATTGATTTTAATTTTTAAAATTTTCAAACTAAGTAAATACGAGTACTTAAATCTCGCGACAAGCTTTTATATCATAAATTGTGTAATGACGTTAAGATTGATAGCAAAACAATTTTAAAAAAAGTTTATTTTATCTTTTAGCATTTAAATAAAGCTTGTTTAAAAGTTTTACTTATTTATTACGCCTTAATTGGACCAATGTAATGTTTCATCTAAACTTAATATTATTCTGTAAAAACCCCTCTTTAAAAACTTTTAAGATAAAATTATCAATTGTTTTTTTACACTTTTTATACATACATTACATTTAATAAAATTCACTTATGGATGATTTTATTGGATATAAAAATTGAGTAAGGGGCTAATTCCTTTCGGTTTCACAAATAAATTTTATTACTTAGCAGATTTGTTTTTCAGAAGTTTTGTAAAGTATAAATTATATACATTTTAAAATTAAAAAAAATAACAAAAATCACAAAAAAAAAAGGGTTTTTTTTTCATTTTTTTATCTATACCACTTTCCTCCAGTAGTCTTCAAATAGCAACATATATTATTTTTCGTCTTCTTTCTTTCATTCTGTAAGTTTTGCGTGAAGTAGAGGTTAACTCAGTTTGTGTTTAAACACGAGGTTGTTATTTTTTTCCCCACGACTTTTATTTTTATATTTGAGCAACTTAGAAATATTAATATCTCATCTAATATATATTGAAATGCAGTAGCTTTAGGATAATTCTTAGACAGGAAATTTTTAATATACCGGTTGATTCAAAATTAGCGTGACCAATTATAAAATCACATAACTATTTAAGATGAGTTTCTATCGTTTTACTATTGGTTTTATTTTAAAATTAAAAAAAAAAAAATTAAATTACTGATCTAAACATTTTTATTAGTAGAAGTAAATTATAGGACTGGAATTAGAACCTCAAACCCGGAACGAAATTTTACCGCTTTTGAAGGATGGTTGTTCAAATTCTGTAAAAAATAAAGTATTTAAAAAACAAAAAAAGACATTTTTCTATTATATTACCATCTTAATTTCAAAAAGAAATAAAATTTGGCTTGCTATCAAAGCTCCAGGGAAAAAAATGTGAGCGAAAGGGTATCCTTGAAAAAAAGAAAATAATTATCGCTGTAGAAAATCCTTTGCCTATGGCAAAGAAATTACAGGTATAGCAATCGACAATTTATCGTCAGATAAAGATAATTAACTATAAAAAAAGTAAATTTTTCCGTCTATCGTCAAATGTCTGTTAAGACCGTAAAAAAACGAAGAAAAGTTCTTGGCTTCTGTATTTAATGTTATGCAAATGCAAATGCAAAACATGGATAACTTCGGATGAAGCACAGTTTCATCTGGCATTCACAACTCGCAAAACGAAGATACAATATATTTCTCGCAAAAAGCGTCACGAAGACGCAGCTGTTTTGCAAAAGGCAAGTTGGCTGCCAGGTGTTATGGTATGGATGATAATGTCCCCTCAAGACATAACAAACCTATTTTTTTTTTGTAAAACCGAAGTATAAAATTAATGCTAAATACTATGATAAAAAAGTTTTGAAACTCTTGATCAGAGAAAGTAAACTTCTTTACACTCAAGGAAACTTTTTTTTTTCACCAACATTGTGCACCAAATCATACTACAAAGTCAACTATAAAATGACTGAAATATAAATAAATAAGTTTTCTTACTCCTGATAAATAACTATCACTGTCCCCTGTTTGTGTTCCTTGCGATTATTTTTTATGGGGGTGCGTAAAAAACAATTAAATAGACGTAAATTAAGAGCCTTTCAAGAGCTTCAAAAATCAGTTTAAGAGGAAGTTGGAAAAGTACTCCAAAAATGGTTGAAAAAACTGTTTTAGCTTAGTCGAAACGCTTACGTAAAGTGTGATAGAGGAATCGACATTGAAAATTCCATGTAAATAACTTTATTCGATAAAATTTTATGATCCTCCGAAATTGGTCACACTGTTTATGAATCAACCGGTAATTGCATAACATCATCATGTCGTCCATGTGGTATAGTGGTTAGCGACGTTGACTGTTGTGCCGTAAGACCTAGGTGTGAATCCCGGAGAAAGCATGGATGTTTGTAAATGTATAGTGTTTTCGTGGCATTAGGGCCCTCGAGCCACAAGTGCACTTTCGAAGTTGGTGAAGTAGGAAGAGATGAGGGAGGCTCCTGGCCTTCCCCAGGTGTCCTACCTCAAAACTGGGGCGGAAAAACAGGCAAAATCTTACTGCCACCTGTATGGTGCTCAAAGCTACGGATAATGACGCAGACACTTAACCTTTACCAGATGAATTTTGTGGCTCTCGATGTAGCCTTTGTCGATCAAGTGGCATTAGTAACAACAACAACATCATCACTAAATGTTCTTGGAAAACACTTTATATTTCTCAAAAAACTTATTTCTTTATCCCTTCTACAAAATCTTTTATTTTGTCTTCTAGAGTGCTTCTGAGAATATATTTTTCATTCTATTTCCTAATTCTCATTTTCTTTACTCTGTTTCTGCTGTTTCCTTCATGTAATATTTTCCCTACCTATAATGGTATTTACGCAAAGTATTCCGTAAAACAGAAAAAAAGAATCTGTAAGAATATAACTCTTATTAAAATTAAACCGTTTCCCATGCAACCCGAACATCAAGAACACAACATCAGTTACCACATACGTATTAGTAAGCATAAAAAAAATTAAGGCCCACAATTTAAAAATGACACACACACACAATACTGTTTTTTCAGCAACAAATCAAAAACATCTTAGTCTCCCTTTCAGGCAGGTTATGTGTGACAACTAGAAACTATCTTCGTTTCAATATGCTGTTGTCTTGATAACAACAGCATATTGAGTGATAACACGTTTTATCCACTTTTTTTTTTTAAACCCAATGTCTTTGCTTCTGGATCATTCATAACGCTTTCAAACGATTCGAAACTGTTGCAGTTAGCGTTTGACGTGGGTGTTGATCAAGTAATTCCTCCAAATTTTTGCCTTCAAACTTTTTTTCATGTCCCGAGTGTTCTTGATCCTCAAGTTCAAAAGTTCTTATTTTTAAGCGTCGAAACCAGTCTCTATTTGTTATTTCCGACAGAGCATTGCCACTGTAAGTCGAAACAAGATTTCTGTGTGCTTCAACAGCAAATTTTTCTAGAATAAAGTTGTACAAAAAGATTCTCCGCAAATACACTATATTTGGCACTAAACTAGACATTTTTAGAACCAACAACAACAAAATGTTCTTTACACTGTGGTTAACTAACATACTCTGAAGTTCAAGGCTATATATAGTACTACAATGCAAAGGCATTACCATCTGAAATTACATGCACGTAGACGTGGTAATGCCCTTCATTAGGAAACTGAAAGAGCTTATTCGTCCTAATGCGTGTTCGTTCAATACTACGCTTGAATTTATTCCTTTTTTTTTCCAGTGGTATACACGTAAGAAAAGTTTACTCTCTTAAAGAATGAACGTTCAGTTTTTTACAATAAATATTAATGGGAATAGATCCCCAAGACATATTTTTATGATTTTACAGCACACAAAATATATACTCATTGCCATAAAAGTGTGTGCACCAAGAAAAAGTTGTCAAAATGAACTGAAATTTTAAATATGCAAGTGCTATTTTGATATAAGTAAGTGATTAAAAAGTCAATGAAAAAGGATGATTTATTTCAGAGAAAAGTACAAATGAACGGAAGCTTTAGTACTCTGTTGAACCCCCTCTATATATAGCACAAATGCTCGATGCGACACGAGGGGGCATTGAGGTATTCAAATTCCGCATAATGTCCTGAGACATTTCGTTCCAAAGTTGCTATAAACGTGTCTCTTGCTCGAACAAAACTCGTAGGCTGTCCAACTTACCGTCCTAATTGATGCTAGATATGCCAGATTGGTGACAAATCTGGGGATCAAACAGGCCAGGGAAGGGGGATAATGAGGACGAGGCAGTCTTATGACATCCTTGCTGGCTCTTGAGAGCCCTGCCATGATTAGCAACACATGTGACTCAAGGATGTCATGGACGTACCACTGGACTGTCATTGTGCCATGGATCAATATTAGATGGATCGTGTATCGAAAGCAATGGCACGCCATACCATTACTCTAGCTGTAGGAATGGCTTGTCGCTGTTAAACGAAGACAGGATTGAGGCATTCATCATGAGGCCTACACACACGAAAACGATTGTCATAACTGTTCAAATTGAACCTAGATTTGTCTCTTAAGAGGTTCTGGATCCCTTCCGCTGCAGCACACCACTCCAAACAGAGACGTCAGGGTGTGGGGGTCATCGGACACACACACATAATAAGCGTCGTGATACCAGGTGTCCTTCAACCAGGCGCCTTGCGATGCTTCGGGGAGTCACAAAGACCCGTAGACACCTGCTACGGGTGGACACTGGACACCTGCCAATAAAGTGGTTTGCTCTACGTGTGTGTGTCGTATGACATAACGGTCGTCTGGATTATTGGTCTGACGAGGGCGTCCTGAACCTGGTGGTCGTGTAAATGACGTTCATTCTGTTCACTTGTCCCAACACCTCAACTCAGTCAAATCAGAGTGGCCTTCTTGACGAGCTCTATTCGCCCAGCTGACCACCCAGCTTCCACCATCCCTATTATTTGTCCCCTCTGGAACTCTGGCAGCTGCTTATATTCTCTTCGATGGTGGTGTAACGACATATCTGCCTCAGCGTTTCCTTTGCAAAAGATTAAGTACACTGAAAAAGCTCTGCTTACCTGTTTTATACTCCAAGGAGAACGCCTTCTAGAGACATTATACAATGAGCAATCTCACTGTATTTCTAATCATTTGCATATCTACCCGACATGCACCTTCATGCCAAGTTTTGTTTCGATCTCAGAATTATTTCTTGGTAAGAAAATTTTTATGGCATTGAGTGTATCTTATAGTATAAATGCTCCAAGTAATAAATGCAAAAGAAATCTTTACTCCATCTTCCTTATTAATGTGAGAGTATTCGCAAACTCGTGGCCTATGTAATATTTATTAAATCATAAGTTCATGTTCTGATGCAACTAAAGGCTCGGCATGAAGAGGAGCTGACACACGTGAAATAAAACGGTAACGGTTATGCATTTCGGGGAACCCTTGAGAAGCTCTATTATCCATTCATCATAAAAATTTTTAAAGAAACAATTTGTTGGCTATAAAAATAGAAAGCAGTAAAATAAAGCTGGTGAAGGGGGGGGTGGAAACCACTCTCCCAGTTGTTTAGTTTCTGTTTCGCTTTCTTTGGAAAAAACGAAAAAAATGACGTCATCCATTGACAGCAAGTGTTTTAATCGTTCCCGCATCTTGAGAAACGGGGATAGAAGGGATATTTTCAAATAAAAGGGTTAAGAAAAATATTTTTAAGTCCGTTCCCGTTACCTCTAAGATAACTGCGTGCTTTTTAAAAAAAGGAAGTTTTAAGTAACCATTTGGGAAAAAAAAAGTAAAAAAGGTAAGGAGTTTGAAGTAAGATCATGGGGGGTAAGTTGCCACACTAAACGGATCAAAACTTGCATGGCGCGGGGGGAGGGAATAATTGGGTGAGGAAGTCTTGAAAAAGAAGACAACTAGTGTAACAATAAAGCCTATTTTTAATTGATCAAGACATTCTCACCCCCTTTTGAGCTGGGAAGTGTTAAGAGTGATTAAAATTGCTCTAGGCCAAAAGAGCTGGAAAAAAATTTCGTAAGGGGGACCCCTGATAGTTTCTTTGAAACCTTTTAACCGGTTAAAGAAATTTTTTTGGGTTTAAAAATAAGAAGCGGGGGAACATTAAGTTTTTATGCAAGACTTCGTTCCACAAACCAAGGTGCTCTGCTGCCTGCAGTTGAAGGAAAAAGTGTGAATTTTTTCAGGTGAGAAATGAGGTAAGGGGGATAATGCCCGATGGAAAGTACAACATGATGGGGGGAAAAATGGCTTTGTATAATAGAACCTTTGCCTTAATGCGACTTGCTCTTGTGGGAAAACAAGCAATTTTGGGTGTTTTTTATTCTAGCCGCTTTTGGGTGGGGATGTGTTTAAAAGTTTAATTTTGGGTCAAGTATTAAACCAGGTACTTAAATTCAGTGGGGGCGGCGTTAAAAATGTTGACATGGGGATTTTGTCACCGCTGTTTCGAAAAGGAAGCATGCGTTTTTATGCATTTAAACCCTTTTTTTTCAGTCGTTAAGCCGGTTTCGAGTGAATGACATAATTTTGAAGCCGCTAAGATATTGCGGTTATAAATTTTTGGGTAAAATGGCAGTGTCATCCGCGTCATCGCTAAGTGGACTTCGGGAGCCTTGGGAAACCTTTATGTATAGATGAAAAGCTTGGGCCTAATAAAAATCCTTGTGGTACCCACTGAGAATTGGGCTTTTGGGCGGCTGTTTTTTAACCTTACCCAAATTCAGGGGGCTTTAGGTAGGGTGTATAATTTTTATGAGTTGGTCCGAAAACCCCAAATCGCATCATCTTAGATGAAAAAAATCATAAAATTTTGTTAAAGGCTTTGGCTATGTCCCCAAAAGCATACCCGTGGCCTGGTTTTTTGAAAGCCGTGATGAATCAGCTCAGTAACTCTTTGTAACACGGGGGGCACTGTGTAACAAAGCCACGCTGTTCAGTAATAATAATATTCCTGGCTATGCAGTGCTGATTTGGGGCGATTCAAAAGAACAAATTCGTACGCTTTGCTCAAGCTTAATGAGTAGCGAGTTTGGGACGGTAATTTTGAGTTGAGTATTATCAAATTGGGTTTTAGTATGGGGACCACCACGGCAGTCTTCCAATTCTTATGGAAATGACAGTTCTCCATTAATAGATTGAAAAGGCAATAAAAAGCAAATTTGGGGTTTGATGCGATTTGTAATTAAGTCTAATCCAGGAGATTTATTGATATAGCTTTTAATATATTCCTGTACTTCCAATGGCGTTGTTTTTCCAGATCTAGACAGGTAGGGCGTCCAGGAATCTTTTTAATTTTCCTTTGTGTTGAGCTTAAAACGTTTCTTTTTACAGCTTCAGTGTTGGATCGAACTGCTTTTGAGGCTGTCGGCAATCACTTCCCCCTTTCTCCAGAGGGGTGTTTGCACACTCAAGTGCGCCCTTAGGCTGGATGTTTTGAGGCGGTTTTTGAATAGGGAGGTTTTCCTCCAAAGAGTGCCTGTCTCCGGCTTAAGTGCCGCTGTGTGAGATTCCCAACACGTGAAATATACTCGAAATCAAGGTTCGTACGTTAGCATGGTGTGGCAGTTTATAAAGTCAGGTGCCAACTTAGGTGTCGTTCTCGTCTCACGAGTGTAGCTCAGAATTATGAAGCCGGTTGGCAATATTTTGCATGTGGCTTCGTAACATGACGTTGTTGACCACTGTTCCCGGATTATAGGTAATATTTTTTTTTTAATATTTTTTTTTTTTTCTGACTTTATTAAGA
>BMAV01008889.1:55615-83115 GCA_019973955.1 Trichonephila inaurata madagascariensis | reverse complement strand
GGAAATTAATGCTTTGACTGAGTGAGATGCTTATATACACCAGTGGCATTTAAGAGGTTAAGGTCATTTCTAGTTTTAGCGTCAAAGCATAGTATTATTGAATTCAAAGCATTGTTATTGTATGAGGGGGGCGCGATGAAAATTATGATTGTATATTGGGTCGTGGATATTGAAACTTTGAGAAGCACTGCTTTAAGGGATCCTCATTCTTTCCACATTCTTAACTTTAAGTAAAATGCTTCTATACCCATGTGATAATATTATTTTTAACTAACATTTTGTTAAATATTTTGTATTTATGGAGAATTTGATTTTTTATTAGACTGACAGCAAAAGACTTAAGGTACATTTCAAATGAGTTGAAACATCAGTAAATTTAAATATATATTTTGTTATACATAGAAGTTTTATTTTATTGAAATATATTTAATATATTTTTTATTTTCAACATTTAATTATTCTTAATTTAAAGATTAAATCTTTGATATTTTTTTGTGATGCAACTTGTTCAATAACAAAGGTTTAAATCTACTTCTTATCATTTGTCAAACATCTACTTTGAGTAAAAGTGCATTTCCGTTCGGAAGAGTTAAATGTAGAGATGACAATTACTTTTATCTTTTTTATAATACAACCTGCACATATTTTCGACAATTTTGTCCATGTCACCTAAAGTTTTAGTTAAACTTGGGCAGCTGTGGAATTTGTTTTGGAGCTCCTTTATAAACACTGCAACAACAGATAGAGGTTTGTTCATTTACCATTAGAAAGTCCATACTGTAAAGTTTAAAATACCTGAATTTCGGAAAAATAAAAAGTGTTTTAGTATAGGGTATTTTCAATTAATTGTTTTGCTGCCCATTGGTATCAAGTTTACTCTGTACTATGCAATTCCTTTCTTTTTTTTTCTTTTTCTTAGAAATTTTTGAATATAAGTTTGAAAAAAAATTGTTTTTATGTAAAGAAGATATTTTCAATATATGAAACAAAGGTTTTGAGAATATAAGTTAACACTAATGAAAAGAGTGTTATCTTAAATTAATTTACTTTCCAAAACTATAAAAATGAATATAACGTTATTCTTAAAATATTCCTTTTAAATTCTTGTTTCAATTATTCCTACAGAATTTTTTATTTAAAGAAATAATAAAGTTGATGGCGAAAAATGACACAAATGCTTTATTTTCAAATGAGGAAAAAGAAAAAATTCTTAATATTTACAAAGAAAAATAGACCTTTATATCTAAGTAATTCAACAATTTTTAATTTTTCAAAATGATGTGTATAAGAAAACCATACATTGTGAGATAAATTTGCTTTTGAAGACAGATTATAGAAAACGGTAGGGGAAATAAAAACCTAGGTTTATAAAAGTGGTAAAAAATTCAAAACTCACAATAAATGAAAAGAATTTTCATAAGATATCTGTATTTTAAGGTATCCTACTGTGTTCGGAACTGTGTTTTGTCAAAGCTGTGACGGGCTCACGCGTCTTTTCTTTAACATATCATTTGGGTACTTTTTGGTGCCAAGATTAATGTCAACTCTTTTCCAACCAAAACCCATGAAGTGAAACGTGAAGCTTTAATGCAAATTAGGTAGGTTTAAAATAACAGAAGTTTCAGTAAGTGAAATGACAATTTGGGGAATGTTATGTAAGAGTTTGATACAATTGTGAAAGGACGGCCAACAGAGGTTATTCCGAAGATAAAGCCATTAGGTCAAATTGTATACCATTGCGCTCGCGTAAAGACGCCACTCCCTAGAATCGGAGCTACGATTGGATTAAGGTAGGATTGACTATTTAATATTAGGACTTGCGTTATTATTGAAATTTAGATTAGGCGGGTTAGATATTGATAGTGGTCCGAGTAAGGTTATTTCGATATTACTTGTGTGTTTGCTCATCGTAGATTCTCACTTATATAATCATCATCCAATCTGTTAAAAGTTTAAGTTACAGTTCTTAATAAAGACATATTAAGAATATAAACATGTCTGTTCCTTTTGAAAATCGTACACCTCTAGATCACGCGGCTAATCAAAGTGAAGGTCACCCGAGGAGGACCTTTTTACAAAGCTTATTAACCCGCGATCATTCGCGCGGGGTTTTCTGTACACCCCAGCAACACGAAAATCCTCCCAGGATTCTAAAAAAGAATCAGCAGAACCACGATTTTTTCTGTAGCTGCACATTTTAGATCATTGAACCTTCAGGCCTGATGCAATCCCTCTTTCTTGAACGATTGGAATGTAATGACCTTCAAAAGTTTATCTGGGGGACTGAGAACTCCGCGAGAAGTTAAACGTTTGTATACAGTCTGCTCTGAATGTTTGGAAACTGATTAAAATATTATTTTTCTATACTTTCTACTATCATTATTTCATTTATTATAAAGTATATTTATATTATTGGTATATACGTTTACTGGTTTATGAAAAAATATTAAATTATGTGTTTTAAAATGAAAATTTTGTATGTTTAGCTTAAATTAAAGTTAGTCTCATTTGTATGCAATAAATTTAATAATTTTTTTTTTAAATACAAAAACATGTTGTATTTATAAATATGTATCATAATGTTAATTTTTTTTTTAAAATCATCGGTTAAAATTTTGGGGGGTTTCTCTTAGAGTAACGAGGTGCAAAAACGGGAGTGACCTCGGGTTAAGGAACATGTTTTTGATATTTAGTGCTACCTGAATAAGAGCATATTATAAACGTCTTAAGAATATTTTTGAAAAAATACATCTAAACATCATTTCTTAACTAAAAATGAAGAAAGAATTACATATTTTCAAAGCATTCTCTTTTTTATGAGAAATGTTTCAATAACAGGGGTGACCAACCTTTTTGGAAAAAGTGCCATTATCTTATATAAAAAAACTATATGTGCCACTTCCAACTTTTCTAACAAAATATATATAATTATATATATGAAATGGGGTGAGAAAATGTTACCTTAGGCTCATTATGGGTTTTTTTTTTCACAGCCTATTTTTCATGCAAGTCTTAGTTGTGGAAATTTAAAAAAAAAATATGAAACAAAGACAAAAGCATATAAACTTAGTTTTTATGGTTAATAAACTTTTTAAGCTACAAATAAATTAAATTAGGCCTAAAATAAAGATAAGTATAAAATTGAAACATTTAATTCTAAATAACTATTAAACAGTCAGTGTACTTGCTTAATGTGTCTTTTGAGTTTGTAGTTATTTTTAAGAAGTCACATATATTAGGATTAATTTCTGAAGATGCTAACAATATTAGGTTGGTTTAGGTGCAATTTTTGGGATGGTGGACCTTCAACAAGCCAAATTTTGATCAAAATTGTGTTTTGATTTTTGTATAAAATTTTTATAATTGTAAATAATTTGCCAAAAAAATTTTGTCATTTTTATTGATAATTACTCTAAATTCTTTTTTTATTTTACAGAAATAAATGTTTAAAATGCTCTTTTCTTTGTTTGTAAATGTTTCTTTTTTCATTGTTACGTAAAATGCTTTTTGAGTTTCAAATTACGTCATATCTCTTTGAAATTTTCACAACTTATGAAAGTTGACATAAGTCACAAATTTGTGCGTTAGTTTTTCAAAAAATTTAACGGATCATATTTTGTATTGTTTTGAATACCTTGAATGTGTGTTAATTGGTGAAACATTTCATATAATATAGAGAAAATGTATCTTTTTGTAATCAAATTTTATTCTGAATTTAAAACCCATGCACGGATATATTTTACTGTAGTTCATCTATGTATAAAACAAAAACTATGTACATATCTTAAAAATTAATGCGCAAGGAACATTTTTAAAAACAATTTAAAAAAATTTAATTTTCTTTTAAAAAAATCAGTTTATAATAATTTTTAAAAATATATATATTTAAATTATGAAATATAATAATTATTTACTATGTTGATTCCATTTTCAGCTAATTAAGATAAGAATTTCAGAAATTAGTTTTAATGGTACACCATTCCCTTTAGCGTTATTTTGGTTTTATATGTATCCTATTCATAATAGGGAATATATATTACATGTGTGAATCAACACCTACAACAATATCTGACAACAATTCGTGTAAATTTAGAAAATTGCTTGTTGGTAGAAATTTCCAAAATTCAATATAATTCGGATCAACTTGCAGTTTATGAATAAGTTCCTTATATATATATGCTTTTCAATGCTGTAGGGTGCTATAGGTCACTAACATCGATTTGGATTTCAGGTGGGGGATAGTTAATGTCTTATTGAGAGGCTGAAAAATGATTTGTGAAAAGATAATTTTTTTCACAGTCTTGAAAATCATGAAATCCAGCACTGAATGAATCTTACAAAAGGGATATTAATTTTTTTAAATCTGTCAAAGCTCGGAGCCTTATTAACTTTTGTAGATAATTTATATATTAATGGAGAATATGTTAAACATTTTTCTCCAAAATGGAGGCAGAACTAAAAGTTTGTTCACAACCGAAAATATATGACCAATTAGATAGGAAAAGTACAATATTTAGCTATAATAATTCATATAATTTTAAATTTAAATTATTTAAATGTCTCATAATATCAGTAAGAAAGTCTAAATCCTGTACCGAATCTTCATTCTTGAGTAGCAAGAACTGACTGGGTGGTATATTTTTTTTCTGAAAATTTAAAGAAAAAAAAAACGCTCCCTCAAATTCCAAAATCTTATGAGTGCGCTTCCTTTCGAAAACCAATGCTCTCAACAATGAAAAGTATTTCTGAATGATAATTTTCTATTTTAATTCAACTAATTAAGTATATTTAAAACATTGATTGTTATTTTTTTTTTGTCTGAGACAACTGCTTCTTAATAAAATTGCAAAGAAAATTGTTATTTGTTATGTTTTCATATTGTTAAATTTTCAATGTCTCTTCGGTATCACTATTAAAATTCCGTGAGGGTGGTTACTTCTGTTCTATAACAATAATATATAATTTACATACTATGCTGTTCGAATTAATTGGGACAAATGAATAAAAGCGATTTTTACTAAAATATAAGCTTTTAATCGTAACGTACGAGGAGTGATCAGAAAAAAAGGTTAAAAGTCGAATAAAGAAATATTCGTTAACAATAAAAAGAAAATACAAAAAGGAGTTAAGAGGCATATACGTATCTATCACATTTCGACACAATCACCAAGTCTATTTAAACATTTATCAGAAAGCAGAACCAACTTGTTTAATCCGTCTTGGTACAAATCAGGTCCCTGCCCATTGAGCCAGGTCTCGATGGATGATTTCCCAGCACTGTCTTTGAATATCGCAGCTAGGGATTGCAATACCGGGCTAAAAGTTCAATACCGGTATTCGGTACTTTTTTTTAGATCTTAATACCGGGATACCGGTTTTAATACCGGTAGAAGAAATTTAAGAAAAAGAATGAAAACACAGGTGTTTCTTTGTCAATTTTATTAGAGAGTGTAAATATCATAAAAAATAATTTGTAACTTATAAATTATAACAATATATAAGGAATCACAAAAAGAAAAGGAACGTCTTACTTATTTAAATCACAAAAAAAGTTTAAATATCACTATTCAGTCTTTGGTAATATAACAAATTTTTGAAATGTGACCTTAAAAAACATAATGCATCCATTGTACCGCTTGATACTCAGAAACAATGTGAATAACAAACCTACCAATTAAAACAAAATTTTTAAATATTAAGCACTTTCTTCACAAGTACAACTTGGTTTCTCAGATGCGAATATCACACTACGAATCCTGCGCGTGTGCAGTATCGCTCTGAGCTGTAATAGGATAATTTTGGCCCACCTCCTTGGATGATTCATATATTTTATCACTTCTCTTGATTGTACGATGCTATTTTATATTCACAGTATAATTAATTTCTCCCGCTAGGGAGACATAAAAACAAAAACGAATACTGTTTTGCTATGTTGACGATACTCGAACATATAGTGGACACAATTTAAAACGTTTCTAATAAATACCGAAAAACTTGTATTTAAACTTTTGAATACCAGCATTACAAAATTGTACAAATGCCTCAAAATACCGGTATTCGGTATCCCGGTATACCGGTATTGCAATCCCTATAATCGCAGCACATCAGAAACCATATGTTGCACGCTACCACAGCTCTTACAGAATTTCACGCAGTTATCCCGCCCACTATTTTTAATCATTTCTTTAATTCATGCCGTGGTGATTTCTGTTGTTCAAAAACTTCGCCGGGCGCTTCCTGTCATAATGCGGCTTTCGATATACTTTCTGCTAGATTGAAAAGAGTGACACAATTTCGCTACATGTTGTCTTTTCAGTGCAGATTCGGTCACATTCTTTGCCCATTCAAATAAAATAATGGCTCGCACTTCCAAACGAGATCAATTTCCTACGACTCTTACCATTTCAATTGTCCTAAGCCATCTGGGAACTTTCACTATCTATCCGCAAACCAGCTGTATAACAAGTAGCTCCACTTGTCTCCGTTCTGAGGAAACAAAATTTCTCCACTATACATAGTTTTCAAATGTTGCAGCTTGTAACCTTTTTTCCTGATCATCCCCAGACCTTAAGTAAACCGAAAAGACTTTATATAAGTACTAAGTATGCCCTCCAATATAAGAAATGAGCTCTTTAAGTCTTGGAATTAACTATTTTAGTGCAGTGCACATGTTCTTAATTTCATTATCTTGGAATTACACTTGAAAAGCACTTTTTATCAAATGTTCTGTTGTCTTGTAACTATTCTTAGCTAAACGAATTCTTGATAATATAAGATAAATTTTCAATAGAATTTAGGCATGCTGAATTACCAGGCTAATTAAGCACTTTTATTTTATTTACCCGTATAAAGGTCAGGACCAAAGTCGAATTGTGACAAGACGCCAAATCATGTTGAAATGTTCCGTCAAATATTTCCATGGATGGAACGATTCTACTGCGTAGTATTTCTGTGTATTTGACATAATTCACATCATGCTTTTAAAAGATACTAAGCTTCCAGTGCCATTTGTTGTGAACCCCCTCTCCAAAATAATCTGTTTAGAAGGGTGTTTTACTGTCTATTGGATATGACTTGGCAGCAGAGTTTCAACTTCATTTGGTTTAACTACTCTTGATTTGTATCCCTGCAGAAATAAATGCGATTCATCACTGAAAATCACCTTCTTCTAGTCATTAACAATACGTTTTTTCATCGTTTTTTGAGTTAGAAATTGTTTTTTCCTCGGTCTTGATGCGTTACGACTAACTTCCAGAATCCTTTTCTGTACAGTTTGTGACGGGCTCACGCGTCTTTTCTTTAACATAACCTCTGGATTCTTTGGTGGTCAAGATTAATTGCAACTCTTTTCCAACCAAAACCCAAGGAGAGAAATGTGAAAAAGAAATGCATATAAGATAGCTTTTAAATAACATAAGTTTCAGTAAGTGAAATGGCAATTTTGGGGAATGGTATGTGTGAAAGAGACTAGTGGGAATTGACAGCCAATCGTGAAGTTACCTAGAAAACAAGCCATCACTACAAGGTGCATACCATTGCACGCGTGCCCAGACCTTTCCACTTAAGGATTGAATCTAAGTTTGGATTAAGGTAGGAATGATTATTTTATATTAGGACTTGTAATATTATTAGAAGTGATAGTAGGCGGATTAAATAATTATAACTTATAGAGAAAGTGGTCTAAATTACGCGATTCGGTTTAACTATCACTGTGTGTTTGTTCATTATAGATTCTCGCTTATTTAAAAATATCTAAATTGTTAGACATTTAAGTTCTATTCTTAATAAAGTCATATTAAAAATCAAAAATGTCTATTCCTTTTGCAAACCCTACACCTTTAGCTCACGCTGACAATTAAAGATACGGTCACAAAAGGGGGTAGGTATCACAAGCTGAGGTTTTCACTTCAACATTATTATTGAATAAATCCCATCGAATCTTTATGCCTGTCTTACTTTGATTTATTTTGGCATTTATTATTAGACTTTTATCAGATCTTGGAGTAATTTCTCGTTTGAGCCCACATTTTCCTTTTCTTTTTGAGCACCATGCACAGGAAGCTTGAAATGTTCGTAAAATTCTTGAAACACTTCATTTCCCCACACGAATTACAGTAGCTATCTCTCTCATAATCACAGAAGTGTGTTCATTAAGAGCAACTATTTTAGAATGCTTCCTATTCCATGTCTGAACAAGCAAAAGTAACCAGTGTTATGTGGAGCGCAAAGTTATAACTACCAGCTACTAAACTGAAAAGCTCACAACTGAACTATTACTGTTCTGAAACCAATCAAATGAGAACATTATAGTCAAAGTTGATGCGTCACATTACTTCTGGGCAGATATAACCAGTTTGAGGAGTTTCGGAACCTAACTGGTAACTACATACCAACTGAAAGAAGAAAAAAATGTTTGTCCCTAATGAATTCGAATAGTATTCGAATATAGTGCTTTTCAAAGTTTCAATATTCGCGACCCAATTTTCAATCATATTTTTCATCGCGCCCCCCCTCATAAAATAACAATGTATTGAATTCAATAATACTATATTTCGACGCTAAAACTACAATATGACCATAACCTCTTAAGTTCCACCGGCGTATATAAACGTCTCACTCAGTCAAAGCGTTAATTTCGCCTGACGTATATAAACGTCTCGCTTAGTCAAAGCGTTAATTTCCCCTGACGTATATAAGCGTCTCACTCAGTCAAAGCGTTAATTTCCCCTGACGTATATAAACGTCTCGCTCAGTCAAAGCGTTAATTTCCCCGGACGTATATATACGTTTTTACGAAGTACGATCTTTTCTCGGCACTGCTATCCATATAATTATTCCGAAGGCTTTGGAATGCAAAAAAAGGACCTTGACAATATTTGCAAAAGATTTACTTAATTCAGATTATTTGTGCTTTTCTTTATTCTTCACCCTCCCCCCTAGTACACCACATACACGCTCCTACGTGGAAAATGAATCTCGTAAATTTTAATCGGTATTTAAGGAATTAATTATAAGCCGTAAAAAAACTATCAAGATAAGTGTTATGTATATAATTTTATATATGACTATGTGCCATGGAGTCACTGGTAATTATTAAACTTGTTCTTAACTTTGTATTGTTAAATTAATTGTAAAATACTTTGTGTAGCACTGATATACTTACAAGTGTAATGTATCGGTGTAAATGTGTATTTTTTTTTTATTATGTCAGAATATATTTTGTTTGTTTACCTTCAGTAAATTTATAATTTTTTAAATAATCTTTTGTTTTTGACTTTTCAATATGCTCGGGCCCCCCTCGTAGAGTCGTCACGCCCGCCAAGGGGGGTGCGCCCCACAGTTTGAGAAACACTGGTATAGTTTAGTATAGTATAGTATACATATATATACATAAGATTTATCAACCGAGCCTGAACTAAGATTTAAAAAAATATATATCAGATTATCTCTAAAGTTATCAATTGAAATAATAAAGGATGTTTTTTTGTTAAATTTTCTCTACTCTGATATAATAAAATATGAATAAATCCACTTTTAAATTATATGTTTCCAAAATCCTAGTTCAGGCTCCGTACATAAGTCATGGGTATATATATAGACAAAGTATTAAATGTTATAGAAGTATTTTTCATAAAAGTGCCATGTTTTGAGATTATATCCACTTGTCTTCCCTTTTTGCAAAAAAAAAAAAAAAAAAAAAAATGTATTTCAGTATATTTTTTTTAACATATAGTGTAATATTCTTAAAAAAAACTTTACGCATATATATTCTAATTCAGGTGACGCTAAATATCAATACAAAATATTCATTTATACGCTTTTTCAAAATGACGATTCCGAACGTAGTCGGATATTTTAAAAGAAAATAAAGAAAATAAAGAAAACAAAAATGTAGTACAAAGTATTGTGCTAACTTTTTGGAATATTTGAGTTAGAAAAAATGACTTAATATATTTAAAACACACACAATCATTTCATATTATCTTACAATTTTATATCTGAAAACCAAATAATTTGAGTGATAATTTCGCTGCCAAGTGAAATGCACAAACATGCATTTATATTTTGATTCTTAATAATTTCATACTTAAAAGCAACACGGGAGCTATTGTCGATGGATTTTCTAATTTTTAACAACGGTTGAGTGGCATAGTGACACCAAAACTGGCACCGTACTCTCTTCGAACTTCCATACCATGCCGATTGATTGATTGAATATTAACGTCGCACTGCTCAGCTACACGAGGGATTTTGGCGATGGACCACGCAATTTTGAACCATGATCAAGTGACGTGGACGACACCTGAGCTGGCACCCCCCTCTCCTAACTACCACACCACACCAACGGGAGGACGTTTCACTTCTCGGAAGATTTAACGTGCATCGCTGCCCTACACGGTCGGTCTTTAGTGGCACTGGGCTCGAACGCGTGACAAGGCAAGCTACGATCCGATACCTATACCATTTGGCTACCGCGGCCACCCATACCATGCCGAAGTAAGAACATAGATGAGGAAATGTTGAATAAGGCATTAAAGTATCTGACTACGTCTGAAAACGTAATTTTGCAAAAGTGTACAAATAAATATTTTGTTTTTAATATTTAGTGTCACTTAGATTAGGAAACACGCATACAATTGTTTTCAGAATATTACTACAATAAATAATTACTTAAATGCTATATTTTAACTAAAAAATAAACATAGGATTACCTATTTACGAAACATTCTCTTTTAAGAAAAATGCTTCTATAATAATAATATTTTGCCCAAATATAGCCCCCTCTCTGCAGAGCTTTAACTAGGATTTTTGTGAAACATATAACTTAGAAGTGGATTTATCCATATTGTAATACATCAAAGTGAAAAAACTTTAACAAAAAAACACTGACTATTATTTCAATTTATCTGAAAATAATGGGAATTATACAAAACTTCTACCTCGTTCTCTGTGGAGAAGTCTTAGATATATATATGCAAAATATTATTATTAAAGAAATATTTTTCATACATAAAAAATGTTTTGAAAATAGGTAATTCTATGATAATTTTTTGCCAATATATTCATTTAATTAATTTTTTATTGTAATAACTGCTGAAAAACAATTTACACGCATATTCCAATCTAAGTGACACTAAATATTAACAAGTAACATGTATAAAAAATAAGTCAATTCTTAAATGGGCGGAAACAAAGAAAATTTTTATTTTAGTTACTTTTTATTAATTAGTTGCAATTAATATAAATAGGTGCATACATATGACAGAGTCCCAATATTAAGTGGTAAAAAAGAAAGCGATTTTCCTTCCAATTTTCCATTTCCATTTTTATCTAGGGTATTGCAAGATTATTTTTGTTTGTAACTATTAATTCAATTATTAAATTTAACTATTCTAATAAAATAGTATAGTAAAAAGAAGTCTCATTCTCAGAATATAGACCATCACAAGTGGGGTTCGAACCCACGACCTTTGGATTAGAAGTCCATTGCACTACAGGGACACAACGAGAGATTTTCCTTCCTATATTTGATGATGGACTATAATTTTTGTTTGTTACTATTTATTAATTAATTAAATGTAAGTATTGAATTAATACTTAAGTGCCATTCAATGAAAGTTTGAAAAAATGTATTTGAACTTGAGTGGATGAATAAAAAGTATTTTATTAACGATTGAAGGTTTGAACAAGATATATATAAACAAATATATATAGGGAGAGTGTGAACTAATAGTAGGATTTAAAAAAGATTATTCATTTGTACGCTTTCGCACGCAAAATAAGTTTCAAACGCAGTTGGATATCTTAATGCATTCTATAGCTAGTGTTATATAACTATTTGTTGCTTTATATTATTATTATTCCAGAGATAACTCTTTTCGCCTGTGGTAAATATTTTTCAGGTTGAATTAAATACATTAAAATATTACGTTCTGATATTAATCTCGAACTAAAAATGAAGCATCAAGTTAGCATGAATAGCCTAGGTGGCGCTTCAGTAACAACGATGACAAAAAGAATTTGAATCTTGAAGTTTACATTACTAGACGATTTAAATAAAATTCCTCGAATATATTCATGAGACTGTCTGAATACTTCCCGCTGTGTATTGAAAAGAAAACAAATTGATGTTAGCAAAGACTAGGAAAATTATCGTAAAATTGTTATAGTCAAAATATAGTTTAATAATAAACCCCATAATGGTGTGTCTGGATCAAAATAGAATTATCTCCCCTTCCCCCTCGTGAATACAGATGTAGTTTACGTAAAACTCTTAAATTTATTCTAATATTTCCCACTGATGTATTATAGTTTTTATTATCTATTATTTTCAAATGGAATTCATATTCATTACAAGAATTTTCTATAGTTTGGGGAATTATTATTATTCTTTTGAATATATAATGATGTTAGTACGTTATCGTTCATTCCTAGAAATGAAACGAAAAATTTTCTCCAATGTTTTGTACATTTAAAGTTTTATTAATATGTCTTTTCCTGTTAAATAGTTTTTTTAAGAGTGATTTTTGGGATTCCTGGATATTAAAAAAATGCTTTTAATTTAAGAAAGTAAAAAAAAAAAAAAAAAAATAATTTTTTATACAGGAAGAGGATTTGTAAGCTTTAAATATTATTTTTAAAGAGTAAAAACTGCTTGAACCAAAACTTTTCATATCACGACTTAGCTAATTTAATTTTTAATAAACTTTTATTCTACAGTATTTTATTTAACTTACTTAAAAAAAGAAGGCGCATTTTTCAGTGTAAACTTTTAAGCTTAATTATATTCACAATTTAAATCTAATCTTAAGTTTCTTAACCATTTATAGCGCAATTTTTTTTCTAATGTATTATGCTGAAATATTTTTAGGATTGAGATTAATTTTTAAAAAGAAATTCGTTGGCCGATTAACTTAAATAATTTTTTTTAAGACCATTTTTTTTGGTAGGAAATATATTTCCCATCACTAACAGTAAGCAATTCAAAGATAGGGCACCTTATGTGTTTAATTTTTTTTTATATCACATTGAATGACATTCGTAAAATATAATTTTTAAATGTTAAAATTAACAAAATAAATCATGTATTAGATATATTTTGTTTTAAAATTTTTTTAAGACATATACATATTATTTTACATAGAATTACATAAAACTGGGTTCAGCACACACATAGTGAGATATTGCAAACCTTACAACACATGGGAAGAAAATAATATACTTTTATTTTTTCTCTTCTCATGTGCCTTTATATGTGTTTTGCTAAATTCACATATAGTCAAAAAATTTAATCAATCATATCTCATCTGGAAAAGTGTTTTTGCTACTTGGGAAATTTCAGATTTTCATTTATAGTGTGAAACTCCAGTAATCAGTTATGCTAGACGAAGTGCTAGCAGAATAAATAGCAAATGGAAAATTTGCATTTAAAATTTAACCCTATCGTGGGTCATTTATTTCTCTTTTGAATTTATCGCAGTTTCTTATGCTTTATTAACAATTAAGCAACAGTACTTAAGGAAATGTATTTTATTTTGCTGAATTTTATTTTTACATTTAAATTTTAGGGGTTGAAAGAATAACTTACATGGAACCATTCATCGTCACAAAGAAAATTAAATTTAATGGTGTTTATTTGACATGAAAAGACGAGAAGCATGTTGCAATGCACAAAGGGACATCACATTCTGCACGCCTGTAGCGAGTCTTCTTTTCTTGTCCCTTTATGCGACATTTTTTACATCGTCTTTAGTTGGAAACCCTCTTTGGCATATGATATTCCACACTAGCTAAGCGCGCATCATCTGAAACTTATGATGGACTCACGCATCTTTTTTTTAACATGTCCTTTGGGTACTTTTGGGGCCAAGATTAATGGCAACTCTTTTCCAACCAAAACCCAAGAAGTGAAGCGTAAATAAAAGGTGCAAATTAGAGAAGCTTTTAAATATCAGAAGTTAGAGTAAGCGAGATGGCAATTTAGGGAATGTTATGATAGAGCGTGTTACAATTGTGAAGTGACAGCCAAGAGAAGTTATTCCGGAGATAGAGCCATTAGTTCAAGGTGCATACCATTGCACTCGCGTAAAGACGCCACTTCCTAGTATCGGAGCTATGATTGGATTAAGGTAGGATTGACTATTTAATATTAGTACTTGCGTTATTATTGGAATTGAGATTAGGCGGGTTAGATATTGATAGTGGTCCGAGTTACTTCTTTCGGTATTACTTGTATGGTGTGTTTGTTCATCGTAGATTCTCACATATATAATTATTATTTAATCTGTTAAAAGTTTAAGTTTAAATTCTTAATAAAGACATATTAAGAATAAAAACATGTCTGTTCCTTTTGTAAATCCTACACCTCTAGCTCAAGCGGATAATCAAAGAGTAGGTCACCCTAGGGGGACATTTTCACAAACTATACACTTTTCTGCTTGGGAACTTTCAGGCCGTCCTCTCCTTTTTCTTGAGGAATATAGGTCTATTAGCTAACGAGTTAAAGCTCTACTGAATGTTAACTGGTCTAAACTTCTGTTACTTTTGTTCACTTGCTACGGTATGAAACTATTTATGATGGCAAGGTTAATAAAAAAAATAAAATATAAAATACGATGCCCTCATTTTACAAATCTTTTTCTTCGGTATATTTCGTTTCTTGGATCGAAGCGATCAACGCTTCCCATGACACCGTTATATACAGCGGCAGCTTTTGGACAAGGTATTTCTTCTTTAGTACCACCTTTTTTTTTTGTCCGATTTACAGATGTCGTAATTGCTGGATTATATGCAGTAGCACAAAAGCGGGAATTGGTTTTCCCATCGTTAAAATAGCAAGGTCAATATATTATAATATGTTTTACGCTTTTCACAGGTGTACTTTTAAGATCATATAGATGGGAAGTTATACAATGATAGACCCCTTCTGTAAGTAGGTTATTCCTCAAGTTGACGGAGTCTCTGTCATGGAATGGAATGTGTATAGAAGGTATTATTACGAATGCCTGAAAAATAAACAGATGACTCTGAAAATTACTTGGTGCATAACCAATTTTTCCCGACAACTTACACATATTTGAAGTCAGTATACACTCTGACAATCCTTGACTTCAACATCCTGCATTGAGCATCTAAATCTCCACATATGAAAAATATTTATCCTATTTCGGATGTCTTGCAACGTGCTGCACAAAACATATCTTCCTCAGTTCAATCCCTACGGAATGTGAATTACCCTGTAAGAATCTCTGTGGGAGAATTGCCTCTAAGATGCTTTCAATATTAGTTGAGCCTCTGCTGAGGCTCAGCTAAGGCTCAGGGTTATTTCAATAAGCCCTGCTTACTGGGAGAGTCTGAACTACTTTAGTGTGTTTAGCTAGTGTATATCATTAAAATTATTAAAATAGTAACGATTTCTTTTATTTCTAATGGGCTACGGACTGGTGTTTTGCTATTCGTACAAGAGTTGATTCGTACTAGATTGGTGTTTTGACATTCGTTTTGCCTAGTACATTCCCGGAAGCAGGTATCTCTTTTTATTGCGGCACCATATAAGCGGATACAATTTGCCGCAGATAATTATGATGCCCAGTTTCCTCATCAGAGGGAGGCACCTGAGCCCTGACGATGCGAACCTGTACAATGAATTTTAATTTTGCCGAGAGCACTCAAGCCAAACACACACTCTACGGATCTTTCAAATGCCATATAATCATACGACATGGCCACTGTCGATTTTCTGCATCGTGAAAATCCACTGACATGGGCTGGGTTCGAATCTGCATCCATAGGTACCGAAGGCCAGCGACAAAACTACCACGCCACCCTGCCGGCTTCAAATAATAACGGGAAAAAAATGATATAATACTAACTAAATAAATAATACTGTAAAAGAAAAGTACGGCATAATTTCAATGAGAGTGTAAAGAGAGAGAGAGAATAAAATTTCTTAGAGTTGTCGAATAGAAATTATGCAGAATTTTTCCATTAAAAAAAGAAGAATTATTTTACCTATTTATACAAATATCGTTAGAGATAAATATTCGGTTTAGTCTTTTATAAAACTTTAAAAATTGGGAGAATACATACAAGCAGGAGTTTTCTTTAAGTTTTTCTTACGCTAGGATTGTCTTCTTAAGGTATCCGACTACGTTCGGAACCGAGATTTTGCAAAAGCGTATAAATGGATAATATTTTTGATATTTAGTGTTTTAACTATCTTTCATATCTTGTAAGCGAAAAATATTCGTAGACTCATTTGAAGTGAAAAACAAACATAGACCAGTAACTGTTTGATTTGACAAGAAAGTGCTGTATTTAAAAAATTCCAATAAACAGGAATCCTCCAATGACACTTTTCCTCGAAGTTATCTTGCTAGAGGTGATAAATAGGCTTTCTTGAATAATATTTGCATCAGCAACAAAGCGTTTTGTCAGTCGTAATATCACAGCGGTAACAAAGACATCCTATGAAGTGTGTTATATTTTTGGTAATCATATGAAACCGTTTACTGATGCAGAAATTCTGAAGGAATGTTTCTTAAATGCTTCTAATTATATATAAGTGTTAGTGAAAAAAACAAAAAGTATAAAAAATAATAATTAAAAAAAAGCGAAACAGGATTTATAATATTTGATCAATTTTCCACATTTTAAATTTCCAATGTTATCTTTGTCTTAAAGCATTTCTTCCCCCTCCCTCTTCCTCCCCCCTTTATCCTCATGTATGCGGCCCGCGTGAAATAGCTGACGTATGTTTGCGGCCCGGCAGAAAAAAATGTTGAGCACCCCTGATTTACAGTGTTCAAATAAGGAAGGATTTTTTACTTAGATATACAGAACCATAAGTGCACGCAATTTTCTTTCTTGAAACAATTAAATCTCTTCAGCAATGACATTTAATAATTTACAAAATAGCTGTAAATTTATCTTTAGGGTTGTCTTCAGATTTTTTTCGTAATTGCTTAAATGTCCATAATTCTAAAGATGTTAATGAATAAGATCGATTACAAATTTATCAACTTCCATCCACTCAAAAATTGACAAATTTGTAGAGTAGTGCAGTTTGCTACCACATGCCACGTATGGTACGCGATCCATAGGTTGCCGACCTATGTTTTAAAATATTGAAAATGAGCAGTTATCAGGAAATAAGGATAATAAAGATAAACCTCATAGCCACACAGTGAGCATACGCAAGGAACAAATACTGGAGAATCTTCGCTCAGAAAGCATTTTGACTCTGGAATTCGGAAAAGGGGTTAAAATAAATCTTAATCTCTATGATAGTGACTTCCAGTAATAGTTTTTTTAACAGCATTATATACATTTATTATTTCAAAACTTCATTGAACTTGTCAATCATTGCCATATAAGAAAATATTTCAACTCTGCAAAAACATTACGAAGTCTGAAAAACAAAATTACTTCCCCAAGTTTTAAAATTCTAAAATAATTTTTTTTCTATATTTCTTTATCACGTAAAAAGAATATTGAGAATAAGGCCACAATTATGTTTTTAAATAAGAATTTATTTTTCTGGGTGATTATTTTTTTGGAGTTTAGTGCGTCTGGAAACAAATCAGCTGAATTGATTGTTTTATTGATTAGATGCGGGTATATACCTTAAATATTAACCGGACTTTTTCCTCTTTTTTTTATAATAAAATCGATCAAGTCTGAGAAAACCATAACTTCCTTCCATATTTTGTGGGCTGACATCGAGTTACGCTTAATAACTAGGAAAGTTTCCGTTATTTTCCATCACAGCAAAATGATAGATGTCCAGGATTACTTTTAAAGGAAGGAGAAAATACTTTTTTTTTCCTTAGGAGAAGGAGCTGAAACCTTTATTCAGATATAAGTAAAATTTTCTTTTCGTAATAGACTATCCATTTTTTGAATTTGTAATTCGCTTTTTCTTAAAATGAGTTTTGTGGGAAATTCTTAGTAACGATTCCTGTGTTTAGAATTTAAAGGGAAATAAATAAAGCGATGGGATGAATAGAAAGTATTTTATTAAGGATTTTGGAAATTCTAACAAGGTATATATATGTATATATATATATAGGGAGAGAGTGAACTAATAGTGGAGAGGAATTAAAAAAAACCCAGCATGATTTGTCTGCATTGTTGTAACAATGCACACCCAGTTTGGCTGGTTTGGCTGAAAAGCCGGTTTTCGAAGACAACTTTTGTCATTGTTTTAACAGTTACATTGTTACAACAATGGAGAAGAATATAAGATGGTGTCGGAAATAGGTAATTAATTTAATTAATTTAATTTAATTATTGAATTAATATTTGAAAAAAACTCTATTAACGTCAAGTGTCATCCACTTCAAGTTTAAAAAAATTATTTGAACTTGATTGGATGAATAGGAAGCATTTTATTAACGATTGAAAATTTGAACAATATATATTACATATTTTTTCGGAACAAAAATGACAATCTTTACAATCCGATCAAAATGTCGGCAGAAAACGCAATTTCCACTATAAAACTTCAAGACTTTCCTGCTAAAATACTCATCATAGAACTCATGCTGCCTTATATCTTGAAAGAGTGGATTTAAAAGAATATTCGTGCGAAGTATCGTCAGAGTATTCGTAAAAATGGCTATTCTATGTAATTTTAAAGTGAGTAGTACTTATACGTATCGACGGTAGATAAAGGGTTAATTGTTTTTTAACTCCACATTTCAAAGCAGCTCGAAAGATACTGGCGACGGAACTCTTATTGAGTGTTAGGTGCTGAAGTAATGAGCACTCAATACTCAATTTTTTCCTCATATCAACGTCAGAACTTTAAATATCAACTGATTTAATGGGCCTCAGTCCATCATGAACTTTTTATTAAATGTCAATACGGCTTCTTGAATGCTTAAAGTAAACACAAGTTTAAAAATCTTTAATTTTAATGGAAGGATTTATGGTTACTAATCACGTTCTTGATCTTAATTAGCACAAGTTGTTAATCTTAATTAGCAAGATTTATTTGAATCTCATTTAATGTTATAAATCAGTAACGCACACAGAAATTTTTCAATGGGGGGGGGGGGTGCGGGAGCGTAAGCCCATCATTCTTGTATCATGCTCCTTATTATTTTGTCAATTTTCGGGAACAAAAAGCAGTAAAACACTAATTATTGAATAAATAATTAACAAAATTAATAAAATTATTCATTAGTAACAAATACTTAATTAAGTTTTTTAAGTTCTACATACTTAGAATTATAATGAATCGGAAAAAAAATCAAGGGCTTTGGGGAGGGTCTGGACCCCTAGGAGCACCCTTGTGTGCGCCACTGGTATAAATTGGTTTGATTGTTTTATAAACGTCAAATTCTAAAGCAATTGCAAATGGCTATTAGGTAGAAATCTCGGTTAAGGTATCCGACTACGTTCGGAACCGTGATTTTAAAAAGGCGTATAAATGGATCATTTTCATGATATTTAGTGTTACTTAGATTAGAATACATGTATAAAATTGTTTTAAGGACATTTTGACAAAACAAAAATTATTTAAATACACTATTTCGGCAAAAAATTAACTTAGAATAGTCTTTTTCCAAAATGTTCTCCTTTTGCGAAAAATGCTTCTATTATAATAATATTTTGCCTGTATATAGCTCAAACCTCTGTACAGAGGCTCAGCTATGGTTTTTGAAACATTCACATTGTTTTAGGAGTTACAACCCATTGAAATCATTATCAACTTTTTTTTCTTAAAATTTCTCTCCTGTGTTGTCGTAAAACATGGATAAACCAACTCCTAAGTTATATATTTCAAAAATTCTAGTTGAGCCTCTGTACAGAGGTCGAAGCTATGTACAGGCAAAATATTGTTAAAATAGAAGCATTTTTCACAAAAGGAGAATATTTTGAAAATAGGTCATTCTGTGTTCATTTTTTGTCAAAATATTGTACTTAAATATTTTTTTATTGTAATACTATTCTTAAAACAATTTTATATACATTTTCTAATCTAAGTGATACTAAATATCATAAATATTATCCATTTATACGCTTTTGCAAAATCACGGTTCCGAACGTAGTCGGATTCCTTAATGATTTTCATAATTTTTTTGGCTGCCTTCTATGTGTAAGTAAAACAGATTTTGGGCTCAAAATTTCATAAAAAAGCTAATCATTTAATTTTTTAAGGGAAAAGCGTGAACCTTATAAAATAGTTTTAAAATGCTTCTACAAAATTGACGTATATATATGAACTTTGATTTACAAGTACGTTATATTACGCATAACAAAAGTCAGTATGGATTTTGCGATAACATGATTGGTATTCGTACAACACTTCCTTTTATAAAGGCTTTTTGAAAATACCTTAAAAAAATGCAAATTTTAACTTCAATTATTTTTTAAAAATAAGTACTGGTTTGATATTGAAAAATGCATACCGACTTTTGTTCCATACATGATTAGCAACAAATGAAAAATATAAGTATTAAGCACAATACAAAAAAATCTCTAGCATTTTAAACGAAGAGCAACTAGTTCTTTTATCCTTCTGAGATAAGTAAGCTTAAAGTTTTTATTTGTCGTTGGAATGTGAATAAAAACAAACGGAAAAGTGATCATAACTCTGCGTTTTTCAAACTTACAATTAGAGCTTTCAAATTTTGTGGGTTAGTAAGAAAGTACATAAAAAATAATTTAGACAAAAAAATTTTATTTTATTTTTTGACCGATTTTGTTGAATCGTACCCTTAATACAAAATATTTTCCTAATTTATAGTTACTTTATAAAATGATTAATAGCTTCATAAAATAAATTCAATATTTTTATCTTGCTATGTTTTTTAAATCGACTGTGCAGTTTTAAATGTAATTTTTTTCTTGTTAGTAATATGTTTTATGGGAAAACTAGTTAAATAACAATGGCAATAATTATATTGTATTTACTTCGCATAATTCTGGAATTCATGCTTAAAATCTAATGATTTGTGTGAATGCTAATTTTTTTTCATTTACAATTCATCGAGTTTTACTTGTAAGTCTCCATCTCTTTTGAATAATTATTACGTCATTTATTTAAAACATTTTAACGAAGTAAGAGAAATAATGATTTTGAAGTAAAGCAATATAAAAGTGTCGAGTTCTTCAATATCCGAGAATTTTTTTTTTCATAGAGAACGTTTAATATTTTTTTTTATTAATGTGTAAAAGCCTTCAAAGATAAAACACTTATTTTGTATTTTATTTAATGTTTTTTTTTTCATGATATAATTTTCGAAAACAGATGTGGGCTTTTTTTTAAAACTTTTTCTGGTTAAGAGACTGCGTTTAAATTTTTAAAAAAAATGTATTCATTTTGAATAAAAATATTACCGATTTATATTTCTCCTGATGCTATTTTTGATAGCGGAAACTTATAAAAAATCAGTCAACATATTTGCAAAATTAGTTTTTAATTCTCACAGATATACTTGTTATATATTTATTTTTCAATTTTCAGGCATCACAACCATTAATTATACAGAAAACTGTGTTGTATTATTTTTTTTAAAAAAAAATTTCCACGATAAAAATTTTGTTTTAAGGTTTCTAAATTCATTCTTTTTTAAGTTTTGAATTTTTTCATAATTGAAAAATGTTTTATCTATTAAACTTTAGTAAAAAATAAGAAAACTCGAAAGCTGCAAAATAAAAAGAATGTGTTTTAATTAATTTATTAATTAAGAATTGAGCTAGGTATTTTAGATTTTTAATGAGCATTATAACTGTAAAAAATGATAACATGGGTTCTAAAATTTTTCTATATACAGTTGAACCTCTATATAAGGATCCTCTATACAGTGAATTTTTCTATATAGCAAACTTTTTCATGGAACCTTGAACATTTCACGATTTTCGTAAAAAAAAAAAAAAAAAATATATATAACGAACATTTTCTTTTGTGATTCAATTTTTGTTCTTCCTTTTTTTTAAAGTATTTTTGAAAAATAGTTCAAGTTATACTCTCTTTAACACATTTTATGGTTGTCATAAATCTTGATCTGGTTTTATTATATCTTAACTCGCCGAGAGCAATAGAGTTCTGGATGTATAATCCAAGAAGTGCACAACCTTTAACCCCCATTGACCAAATCAATATAAGTATCTTCGATATCCTCTTTCACCCTCAGTGGAGTTGTCCCATATCCCCGTGTTCTAGTTATAAAATAATGTATGTTTAATATTACTTGTATGCTTTAAATTATAAAATGTCCTTAAAATTCATTAATGTTAGTATAAAATGAATTCCTTAATATTGAAAATACAGTGAATTCTTCGACATTCTTTTTACTTGTTTTCCTTGCAGTTTTTCTTTCTTTTTTGATGGGTAAGATGTATAAAATAAACATATATTAATTTAAAAAGGTATGAATAATTACTTTTTTTTTTAAAATATAGTGTTTATGAATTTAAAATTTGTTTTATATGGTTTATAAATTATACTAAAAGATGAACCTCTATATAACGAACTTTTTTCCGGGATTTAGCAACTTCGTTATAGAAAGATCCGACTGTATTTGAATTGCAAAAAATAATTAAATTTGGCATAAAATCGCTTTAAATAAAGTGGGAAATTTGCCCTTTATCTATGTTTATAGTAGTTTGTTTTATAAAATATATTTGCAGGTAGTGTGGAAGATAATTGATTATTTGATTCCTTGAGAACTGGCCTAGGACTCAAAATATGAAATATTCTAGTTCTCTGCTAGTACTAATAGTATTTATTAACACCGCACTATAAAGAAAAACGAGAGCAGCTGGTGATGAATCCCATAATTTTGAGCTAAGGTCAAATGAAAAGAATGGCTTCTGCTCTTCTAACAACCACACTTCTCCAACAGGATTACTTAAGCTTTCAATATATACAGGGTGATCCCAAATCCATAGTACAAACTTTAAGGGTAGATACAGGACATTTTGACAGACATTTATTGTATAGGAAGTTAGATGCAAGTGACGCGGCGAGGCGTAAACAGGGGAAATAAAAGAAAATAGAATTGGAGTTGTTGGTTGGTTTCGTTGCCGGTAGGAGGCAGTTGATGTCTAGCCACCGTTTACTAACATGAGGCATCTCAGTAGGGGAAAGAAACATTCACAATTGTTCTGACATTTTCGATCGAAGACTTTACGTATGCCTAAAGTATATAGAGACATGTACGGTCATGAAAATGGTAACGACAGAGCTGAGCCACGAATGTATAACGCGCAGTTTCCTGGTCGACGAATGTCGGATCACAGAAGTACAATATCATCAGACCGTTTGTGTGTGTAGAGTGTTAAGCGAAAATCGCTTACACCTCTTCCATTTTTAGCAAGTACAAGTTTTAAATCCAGCAGGCTATCTTCTCCGACTGCAATGGGTGGTACAACAATGTCAGCTGCAGGTAGACTTCATAGTTCATTTTCTGAGCAGTTATTAAGAGTCATTGTAAACATTACGCTTGTCGACGACGCCTTCAATAAACACTTTGTCATTCCTTTCGTCTCTTATTTTTTTGTGTTTGTGCCCCACCACATCACTTCCTGTGCAATAAAGATTGTTACATTGTCTTGTATCTACCCTTAAAAATTGTACCGTGGATTTAGGACCACCCTGTATAATATGGAAGCAGCCCCTCTGCACTGCAGGTACTGAGTGGCTCAAGGAAACCCACGACACGCTGGCGAAGAGTCCATATCCATAACGACTATCCTTCCAAGGCTATTATTTCTGCCAGTTGTAAAGCGTCATGAAAAAATCGAGTCACAACTAAGGTAATTAATTGTGCATTAATGTCGTACTTCGACAATAGACGAAGAATATTCACAACGCAACTTGTTTTCTTGAATCGCAGTCAAACAACAAGGATGATACTTGAGCTGATGTCCTCACTCCCCAAATTTCCACACCATACCAACGTGGAGATTTGCAGCATTGACTGATTTATGACCCGTCCCTATCGGGGCTCGAAACCATGACACAACAATGTCAGCCATGAGTTAGTGACCATGATTACTCAACTATCACAACCATCTCTTCTGGGGAACACAAGTATATACAAATGATACATATTTTTAAATTTCATTGTTTTTTCTCTTTTGAATTTAAACTTTAATATTCGTTTATATTAAAATATTTTATCATGAAGCTAGCTTTTTTTTCAGAAATTTCGTCATCTTTTTAACTAGAAAATAATAATAATAATAATTTTTTTAAAATTAATATGTTTTTCGTAATTTTTTTTTAAAAAAAAAATTACATAATACATTTTTATAAAATACACTCATGGACAAAAAAATTAGTGCACCAAGAACTAATTGCGGGATAGTAACGAAATTTGGCATGAAGCTACATGTTGAGGATATATGCAAATGATTAGAAATGCAGTGTGATTGCGCATTACGTATAGCCAGTAGAGGGCGTTTAAAGTCGTTCTCCGTGGAGTATAAAACAGGTAACCAAAGCTTGTTTGAGTGTGTTGAATCGTTTACAAAGAAAGAGCTGAGGTAGACATGCCATTACGCCGTTTTCGAAGACAATATGAGCAGCTGCCGCAGCTTGAGAAGGGGGGTTTGGGAATAATCGGCATGAGGGAAAATGGGTGGTCAGCTAGGCGAGAAGCTCGTTAATTAGGCAGCTCTGATTGTGTTGTGAGGAGGTGTTGGGACCAGTGGATCCGAGAGATGTCATTTACATGCAAACCAGGCTCAGGATACCCTTGTCAGACCAGTCGTCGAGAAGACCACCTCATCGTAAGAAATGCACGCGTACAGCCAACTGCTTCATCGGCCGCCATCCAGGCACCTGTAGCAACTTCACTAGAGGTCTCTCTGTCTTCTCGAATCATACGAATGCGCCTGGCTGAAGGACATTTGGGATCATGGCGCCCATTACGTGGGTTGCCCTTGACGCCCACCCATCGACGCCTCCATCTGGAGTGGTGCCGCGAACGAGAAAACTGGACTGCAGCGGAATGGAACCAGGTTCATCTTTAGCGACGAATCCGGATTCAATCTCAGCAGTGATGACAATCATGTTCGTGTGTTGAGATCCCGTGGTGAATGCCACAATTCTGCCTTTACCTTACAACGACACACCGCTCCTTCAGCTGGTGTGATGGTATGGGTTGCCATTTCTTGTAATACACGGTGACCTCTAGTATTGATCCGTGGCACAATGAAATCCTGCAACCACATGTATTTCCACTCATGCAACGGCTCCCAGGAGCCATTTTTCAACAAGAAAATGCTCGTCCTCACACGGCAAGGGTGTCACAAGACTGTCTCCGCACTGTTATTACTCTTCCTTGCCCAGCCCGATCCTGAGATTTGTCACCAATCGAGCATATCTGGGACCATTTGGGACGGCAAGTTGGGCATCGAACGAGTTTGAACGAACTAGAGGCAAGGTGACAGCAAATATGGATCGAAATGTCTCAAGACATCATTCAGAACTTGTATGCCTCAATGCCCGATCGTATCGCATCGTGCTACCTCGTTAGAGGAGGTTCAACAAATCATCCGTTCTGTTGCCGTTTTCTCTGAAATAAAAGATCCTTTTTCTTTGATTTTCTAATCATTTACTTATATCAAAGTAGTCATTATGTATGTTAAATTTCGTTTCATTTTCACGAATCCTTCTTGGTGCGCTAATTTATTTGTCCATGTGTGTACATACTTTTAAATATAAACAAAATAAATTTTGAATTGAATCATAAAGAAAGAAGAGGAAGTAGAAAGGGAAATTTATGCCACAATTCCTTTTCTTTAAAAATTCTCCAGATAATTTTTTTTATCAGGCATCTTTAAATAATCTTTCTAGAATTAAATGAAGAATAATGTTAATTGCTTTTATTAGGAAGTGAAAATGTACTAGTTGAATACGATGCTTTTGAAACCATTTTTGATAACAAGGAGCAATTTATTTTAAGAAAATGAATGTTCTTTTAAAACAAGGAATCCCATTAAAATGCATTATTTTCCTTGAAACAAAAATAACAGTGATGACTTAAAATTTCAATAATTTTTTCTCAAAGACTACATAGCTGTATATATGTAGGTATTTTTATGTACACGCACGCATGTGTACTGCATATTTCGTATTTTTAAAGGAGAAATTTATTGTAGATTAGAGTATTTTTTTAACACACTTTTATTCCTGAATAGTTGCCTGCTAATAGACAAGATAGATTTAAAAAAAAATATCATTAAACTGAAATATACAATTATCATTGCAATATAGATTAAAAACACGTTAAAACTCATTAAAAAGGTTTTTTTATGCATTTTGAAGTTTATCAAACAATTAGCTAAGGAAAATTCACACATAACTTGAAATACACACACGTACATATTTAATTTTATTGAAACACATATTTATGTAATTAGATTGTTATCTCTAATATTTCCTTAAAATGTATACAATTAACAAGTCGCTATAATTCTTTTTTTTTTTTTATTTCGTGACATTTTGAGTGCTAAAAATAAATGTAAATATAAAAGGATTTCATTACATTACGTGTTTCACTATGTTTCTATTTTTGGAATCTTTTCATCTTTAATTAGTCTTTGTTAGATAAATTATTAGTTGTCAAAGCGTGGAAAAAATAATGAAAGGTGTTGCAGATAGAAACTTGTTATGTAACATATTTTTTTTTTATTTTGTGCAAATCAAGAACGAAAAGCTTAAACATCTGAGAAAAACAAAATTTGATGAAGTGCTATGAAAAAGATTTATTTAGAGATTATTTTATTTTACTTCAATCAAATATTTAAATATACTAGGGAATTATTATGCATTATCCAAATTGTAACAATACTTCTTTTTCTTCTAACAATTTCGAATTAGTCGCAAAATATGACTCTATATTAAAGAATTCTCCAATTTCTTCAATATTGAATACCCCCCCCCTCCCCAAAAAAAAAATATTATCAATTTTTTTAAAGATCAAAAGATCCCGCAGTAATAAGATTTTACCAGAAGATTATTACATTAGTTTTAATTAATCCCTATCGTAGTCAGCTTTATCAAATTATGTATAATTTATCTTTTTCATAATTTTCAGCTTTTAATTTCCTTAAAAATGTATTTTTTCCTTACAAAATGTCTTTTAGTCTGTTAACTTTCATAATAGGTCGATTTTAACAGTTTTAAGATATGATTAAAACTTTAAAAGTATTAAATTATTTTGTGACTATATTTATTTAAGTAACTTTTAAAATAAGTGCTTGCTTATGAAAAAAGAAAAAAACAATGAACGTCATAGAAATCAAAAGGATTTTAGAACTTACTGGTTTTAAATATCACATATGGCAAAATAAATATTATATAAGTGTGGGGTAATTGTTTTTAAAAAAGTACAAGAAATTTTTTTGTTATACTAAGGGAACAATAACAAATAAAAGAATATTTTATGTTACATATTGTGGATTGCAAAAACTTTTTTTTAAAAATAATACTGGGTTATTTCCAGTGCTTATTTACCTCACTCAAATTGAAAAATAGT
>BMAV01008889.1:28640-50615 GCA_019973955.1 Trichonephila inaurata madagascariensis | reverse complement strand
TGTGTGTGTGATTACAAATAGGAATTTATTAATAATTAATAATAATTCTTAATACCTGGGGATCGAATAGCGTAATTTAATCGGCAGTTAAGTGGTTAAAACTGTCTAAGTCATCCTTAGAATTCCAAGTTTTTAGTTTTAACAAATTATAAATAATACTGAAACATGTTATAACAATTATCGATAATAATTAACAACAAACCAGTTTCACTGTTCTTGAATGATATTCAACATACCTTATCTGTTATATAGATGTAGATGTAAAGACTATGTCTCACCAATTGAATCAGAGAAAAAGTTTTCTTCAATAAATAATTCAATCCATCTGATTCCGTCCAACTTTCGATACGTCTGATAAGTTCTAGATTAATACCATATACATAATCAATACTGGCTTTGCTTCATGAATGATGTTGGAACAAAGCAATGGAATTGATTGTCATTGTACATTGCTTTTAAGAATTCTGATTCTTTTTTTTGTTTTGTTTGAGATTTATAAGCTGTGGTGTCAGCTTTTATTGAGGCTGATTACAAAGAATCCTAGCTTTTAGCTTTTATTAGAATTAGGAGTATTCAATCGTTGTTTCTATAAATCACGCTGCAAAAAAACGCTGTATTTTCCTTGATTAATACAGTTTGTGAGGGATAGAAACAAAGTATAACATTTTGTTTTTATTATAACATTTTTGCTTTGTTATAACCTTTCGTTTTGGTTATTTCATTGTATGTTGGCTTTTTAAGGAGTAACGTTTCCTTTTGGAATAAAGTTTTTTTTTTTTGTCGTAGTGCTTAAAAACATTTTTTTTTTGTATATATAACTTAATTTTCCTCTTTAATTGTGTTCAATCAAGGTATCTGATTGGGTTGAAAAGGTGTTTCTTAAGTGTTACGCCAATTGTAAAAAAAAGAAACGTATGTGTTGAGGAAGAAGGAATAACTTTTATAAAACTGGAGTATCTTAAAGTGTCTTTGTAATATCTATTTTATGTAACTTATGCAAATATTTTTTAAATGTGCCTTTGAAAAATAAAACATCACGATATAATTTGTGCTCTCAAAGTAATATATCTCTAAAACAATCCATTGGAAGTCAATGAAACGTAAGGATTATGCAACAAGCCCTTTAGAGTGAAAACAAGCCGCATTTCTGCAGCTTTTTACGGAACAAGACTAACTCAGTTTTGGAAAGTGGCTTTCTATTTATAGGCATCACTGATTCTTCTCGAAAAATCCTCTTGCGTCAGGGATCGTGATATTTGTAGGTTTCTCCGCTATTCCAGAAGAATTCATAGGGTCACGAATTCGCCAAAAATGGTCCTGAATATAGTTGCCAAGTCGCCAACATGGTCGCTTAGAATGACGCCAACTTGGCTCTATCGCCAAGTTTCCATTGAATCACCATTATAATGTGAGGAGCAGAGTTGACTGCGAATATTAAAATTTTAACATAAAATAAATACAACATAGAGTATTATGAACGCATTAAGCTTCCAGATATAAATTATTTACACTATTTTAAGTATTTTTTACTCAAATTTCGTAACAATATTTTAAATATTTATTTACCTAAACTTAAGTTTGTATTTATAAATAAGCTCACTACCAGATACATTAAATTATAATAAAAAAACTGCCTTAAGATATTCTTTTTAGTTTTCAAAACTGAACATTTTATTCAATAAGCTTATGAAAATGTATTTCAATCATTTTAGATGAATATCTAAAATCTTTTTCCTGATTTAAAGGCAAAGAGAGCTTATTTAAGTACATTAAAGATAGACTGTTTTTGTCAAGCAATTACACGAATTGATGAAAGAGTTAAGGATATTTAAAATCATTGTTAAAAAAACAAACTCATAGAAAAAACTTATTGTTGTAATCTGTTTTAAAATATCCATTGTTATATTACAAGCATTACTTTTTTTAAAAAAAGTCTTTGAACAGTTCAAAAACATATTTTTAGGATATTTCAAGCATCATTCAAATTTTACATTACTTTTTTCTTATTGGTTTTTTTAAGCTATTAATATTTATAGATTTTCAGTAAGCGTAATAACTTTCCTTTCAAACCATTTTCTTACATTTTTGTGAATATTTGTTGAGTTATTTACATTTCTTAATGTTCTGAAAAACACTTTATGTAAGAAGCACATTTTTTCATAAAATATTTTGAAAAGTAAATGGAAATGTTTGTTTTGCTATTTATAGACGTAGGAACTTATTTTGTGGTTTTTGTTTATATACAAATTTCTCAAAACTTTTTGTCTGTTTCTCATACTTATATATTATAGTCTCTTTTAAGTAAAATTCTTTTTGAAAGGAATATGCTTTAAACTTCTTGTTTTGCGACTCAACAAACTTTTATGTTGGTAACTTTAAAGAATTAAAATTTTTCCACTCGATAGTATATTAATTGGTATTTAAGTCTTGGTAAAAGTTTCATGCAGTACAGAAATAAAGGAATTTCTAATATCTTTTCAAGGGACTATAAGCTATTGGAAGTATTTTAAGAAGTGCTTCGTGTTTAAAACATATTAGCTTTGATTATTCTTATCATAAAAACTCATTTACATCCATATTGCGCAATGATTGGGATTTTTTTGTAGTTACGCCCTATAAAGGGAAGTATAATTTCTATTATACTTAAAAACATGCATTACTTATACCAAGGATGACGAACCAGTGGCACGCGTGCCACTGACGGCACGTGACACAAAATTTTGGGCACGTCACCGATTGAAATGACTTTCATTTTGGTTCAAAATGAGATATATCATTCACGCTTTTGACGCTAAACTGCATGTTTTCAGAAACGATATTATTACAAGAAACTACAAGTACTTTCCAATCTTGAAAAAAATGTCAATGGTTTAGACATACATCAAAAACCAGATGGTGAAAAATTTGTAGAAGAATTTATTTCCATAATTGATTCTTCAATCAAGGAATCTTCACATAGATGTTCTCAGTTCAAATAATTATCGGAAACTCTCTATTTTATTATGCACCTTGATGTGACTTCATTTGATGAACTAAACTTGTCCCAGTTCGACTGGTTGGAAATTGAAGAATTTGAAATGCAACTGATTGAATGTCATTGTAGTTCAATATAGATTCAAAAATTTATTGAAACAAGGAAAAAATTGGAATTGATATATTGTAAAAATGCCAGTAATGAAAGTCTGGAAACATGGAATGGTTTTGAAATCCTGAGCGATTTCTCTCGCCAACCTCTGGAACAGTTTGAAGAAGCTGCCTCATGCTGTTACAGCCACATTTTTATCTACTTATGTCTGCTAGTAACTATTTTCAAAGATGAATAACATTACAAAAGCTTGGAAAATCTTTAGCAGCTGACTCCAATTCAACATGCATTCTACTAAAATTAACATCTTACAATCCTATGACAAGTTATTTACCATCTAATCTACAACAGCAGAATTTACATTAATTTTTCTCTAATTTAAATTACACGTATAACTAAGACATTAATACTATACAGTGCAGTAAATGTACTTTTTCGTAGTTAATATAGAGTTTTGAGTTGTTAGTAAGTAGTTTTCTTATTTTCCCAATAATCAGAAGTGAAAATGAAATGGTGGCATGTCCATACCTCATTAAACATTTCTTTAAAAGAAAAGGCATGTTGACCCATGAGGCATTGTCGCCACCCCTAACTTATACAGTTAATCACTCATGGTTTTTTTTACGTTACATTACAATATATCTCTATAATATTGACCATACGCTAAGTAGTTTCAATCAGAATTAAATAAGAAAAACTGGTTACATATAGTATGAAGTCTTATTCTTTTAAATTCCACTCCCCTTTGAGGCTTAATTAATAGCAGTCTCTATTATCCAGCATATGGTTAATCAGGTGTCAACTTCAATGTTTAACTTAAACATGTCCTGTTTATCACAGCGTAATTATCATCTGAAAGTGTATCTTTATTATAAGTGTTAATGTAGCAAACTACAACACAGGAAAACATGACTAAGACATCACAACCCGAGTATATACATTCTATTTCTTTAATTTAATTTTACAAATAACTTTGAATCTACTTGAATGTATATGTTTCATTTATTCTGACGTTCCTAAAGAAGTCAATCTTAATTGTTACTTTTACGCATGCCTAAAGCCTAAAATTTATTAGAAATTCCTTCAAATTTTTTTTACATTTTTCTAAATATTTTTAATCTAATTCATCATTCTGCCAAATTATTAGTATTTCAAAAACTTAAACTCAGTGGCGCAACAGCCCATCAGGGCTAAGGCCTACTGTACCCACCTCAGTGTGCGTGACCATTGGGCGTTGAGGAGCATGAGCAGATGTCCCGATCAGGTGGTCATTCTGAAGGGAGTCAGTGTTTCAATCCTCAAACAAGATGGGTACTCTTTTATCTACACACTGCAAGAGGGATGAAATGCTGAGTCGACCTTGCCCAGCCCGAGAATAGAACCTCGAACCTGTGGTGTGGAAGCGCGATACGCTACCATTTGACCACTGAGCCTTTTATTAGTATTTTAAGGATTGAAATTCTTGATTATTTTCTGATGTCAGACATTATAAGGATATATTGTCCTACATCGTTTAGTGGGAATTAGATTCCAAAAAATAAATTGAAGCTACAACTTTACTATTTCAAAATCATTGAATATGTTCTTATAACTCAGTTTTCTTGATATAAATTATTCTTACGAATGGACTCCATATTTTGAATTATTGTATTTAAAACACATACACTTGATTAAATAACTGTTGGATAGATTAACGATCTTTATTCCTTCTATTTTAAATTCATGTAATTTTATTTATTTGTAATACTTTGTACTCCTTATTTGTTTTAGGTGTAATTGATATCTACAAATGCTGAATCATAGGAAGTGTATTTTTTCTTTCACAGTTAACTTTGTTTGTATGAGCCCATTGTACAACATTCGATATGTCCAATAAGTTCCCCATTAGTACTCATGCATGTAATCAATACTCGCTTAGCTTTTTCATCGACAACGTTAAGAAAAAAGAGTGCAATTGATTACCATTGTGGATTATTTATAGGAATCCCGCTTTGCTTATCTAGCTATAGAAAATATTGCTTGTTATACTTGATGTACAGTAATTTGTTCAAACTAATTCAATAAATTATTAGCATTGATTTGAAAAAGAACTATTATTTATATTTTAATAGCCGATATCTATCACGTTTTCGGGATATTTCATGATAACGTAAGTAATATAATAAAAGTGAAAAAGTGCTAAAACCCACAATGTCAAAAAAGAAAGAAATTGGAGATCAAGAGACACAACAAATGTAGATACAAAAAAAAGTCTTTAGACTAAACTGGAGTCCTATTATGATTTCTAAAACTGTCGCTGAATTAGACCAGTGATTTAGGGTTAAACAATGCTTTATGGATCCTTCTTCCCCGTACAACAGAAATTTTCGACATAATAGATAAAAAGAAAAAAATGGAGCCATATTGAAAAGTTAAGCCTATTTCCAACCACTTGGATGATAAACCTGACAATAGAGTAAAATGAAAATATGAAAAGAGTACATTAATGTATCTCTCAAAAAGAGGAATGTTAAGAAATTTTTTTATAGAAAAATTAGGAGAAAAACTTACATGTAAAATTGAAACCATGAAAACAGAACCATATATGCTGAAGTCCAACGCAAAATGGTGTTAAATTTGGAATAATAATACAAGAAGAAAACAGAAAAAAACATGGCGCCACCTACATATATATATATACAAAGTTATTGATATTTAAGTCTTAACATTAAACTTTCGATTGTATTAAAAATATGTTAATTATAATTCTCGCCTCTTTGATTTCAACAGAAAATGACTTGAATTTGTCTAAAATGTCATATATTTATTTCTTACGCCCTCATAACTCTTCCACTTGGAAGTTGATTTCTGTACAACCCGTTTTTATCGAATTAATTTCCAAGAAAAGAAACCTGCTTGTTAAGTTTCAAGCTTGTTAAATAATTTAAATTACATTTTGAATTTCGAAGAAAATTATTTTAGTAATAATATGCAAATTGGATATCGTATATTGGATATACAGAAATATATCTTTGGTTCGTGTGCCTTTCATAAACTTGCGATGCTAAAAATACTTAATTAATTTAACATGTATAATTAACAATAAAGAACATTTAATATAGTCAATTCCTACTTAGGTCAACAAAGAAAAATTTTAGTTTAGCAATTATTTTTAGTTACAATTAATGTAAATATGTATATATATATGACAGAATCACAACATAAAGATGTATTTAATTTTTATTAATTATCATTAAAGTATCGTATTGTCATCCAAAACAATCGAGTATACAAAATTTCAGTTCAACTAAATGCTTTAAAACGTGAGGGGAAAAAAATCCTTTTCAAGTTTTGACACAAGCCATCAAAAGGGTCTCTAAGTCACCAAAAATGATGTCATTGTGGCTGTATTTGTAATTCTTTAAATAATTAGTTTTAGTCAATTAATTTTTATTAATAATATTAAATTATTGTATTGTCATCCAAAATAATCATGTACATAAAATTTCAGCTCAAATGAGCGCTTTAAAATGTATTTTATTAACGATTGAAAATTCCACGAAGACAAATAAATAAATAGAGAGTGTGAGCTAATTGTAGGAATTAAATAATATTTTTCCCAAATAAATCACTCAAGTATTGAAAAATTAGCATTATATTTATTTTGAATATAATACTACTGTGAACTTCATTTTACAGCAAATAAAACACTTATAAACTTGTCTAACTGTCTATGTCCTTTATACAATATATAACGTTGTGATAAAATAAAATCTGAATTCACTGAAAACATGACCCAAGACTATTTTATACATGAATATTTGAGTCAATTTTATTCCAATTTTTCATATTTCAATTGTTAATTTTTTTTATTTTATGCAATTTCTCTCTTTTTCACTGATATATATATAAAGTTAAACTATATTCTCAATGTTTACGAATTTGCAATAAATCCGACATATTCATACCAGAATGCACAAATTCATTTCTGTAAATATATGTTTTGATAGAAAAAAGAATTTTTTTGAACAAAATATGAAAGGTATTAAGAGGGTCACTCTGAAATTTTGGGGATACTTCTAGGTTTTCAAAGTTGTAATTACAAAATTTTAGGAGTGTTCAAAGTAGACTTCTCCAGCATCAAGGCATTTTTGTAGACGAATTGTTCGCAGATTAAATGCCTCAAACCATTCATTTCTAGGAATTGATGAAAAAATGCATTAATAGCCGTATCAATCTTTTCTTCTGAAGAAAAACTACGTCCACGTAAGTTCTTTTCTAGATTAAGGAATAAGGTAGATGTTCTGTGACTTTAATTTGTTTTTGCTTAAGAAACTCAATTGTTAATCCGGCTGTATGAGAAGATGCATTGTCATGGTGAAGCATTAGTCCTCTAACATTAACTCCTTGGAGAATTTTTTGAAGACACTTGGTGGTAAAGCAGTTTTCTGTTACTGTCATCTGTCCTTCAAACTTGACGGCTTCGATCAACCTCGTACATCTGATGAAAACGCCACACGTTACTTTTTTCATTGCTCGTTGTCTTTTCACCATGGTTCGTGTGGGATCATCTTCAAAGACCCATACTTTGCTTTCTTGAAGTGGTGGAACGTCAAAAAACAGTATGTATGTTTCATCACCCGTTACAATTTAAGAAATGATGCGGTGGCTACCATCATTTAACAATTTTTAAGGGGTTTTTTTATTGATTCTGACGCGCCCCTCCTTTCGGTGCTCAGTTAGATTATGGGGAACCCAACTGCATTATACTTTTTTCATGTGTATTTCTTCACGAATGATTTTCTGTATTGCTGCGGATCCAATGTTAAGTTCTTTCTGTATTATCTGGTAGGTACAGCGATTATCATCCATTAACGTTTTTCGTATGGTAGGCACATTATCCGGCATTACTGCCGACTATGGTCTTACTATGAGCTCTTCATCCTGAAGAGCACATAGTAAGACCACAGTCTACTATGTCTACTACCACAGTCTACTACTACTTACTATTATATGAAGTTGTGATCTCTGAAAAATTCTTTAAACAATCTGAATACAGTAGCACGACATGGAGATTTAAAACCAAATGCTAATGACAGCCGTTGAAAGCATTCCTTTTGATTTAATTCAGCTTAAAATCATAGAAAATCATAGCACGATAATGTTTTCACGTCAACACTATTTTCTCTTCTGTCTAAAATTTATTCTACGCTAAACAACTTGAAGTAAAACAGTAAAAAGTCGTCTGTTGCGTTCAAATATTTTGTATTTTAAAATTAAACCGTAAATTTTTTATGTAAATTCTCGTGTCCACACGTATCTCAAAAGTTTCAGAGTTACCCTCGCATTTATTTTCTGAAGTTAGTTACTATTATATGAAGACGAAATGAAAACTTGATTTTAAACGTGAAATATAAAATATCGTTTGCTGAAATATGTTTCAAGTAATATTTAACTAAATAGCACAAAATAAAGCATTCTTATTATTGAAATTACGAACTTTTTAATTTAGAACTATTTTCAAACAAAATATTTAAACAGGAAATACATAATCAGCACTAATAAGAAAGTAAAATCCTGTATTGTGATTATAAAGAACAATCACACAAATCCCTCGCCATTTTTACTGAACAAAAACAGTTAAAAATAATTTTTTTGACAGTACTTTAAAACATTTTACTGACGTTCCTCGGATTTAGTGAGTTTCTTGGATTTTGATGGGTTTGGAAAAGAAATTAGTCTTTTTGAGCCTTTATTCATTTTTTCTACTTCACATATACCTCATATAACATGGTCTTTTTTTTGTATCAATTAAATCAAATTAAAACCACAGTATTCATCCATCTGGCCTAGATTTCATCAAACTAGGGATAATCACTAGAACACTAAAGACATTTTCGTTATTTTTATCTCTAGAATGATATATATCTTCGAAATATTCCGGGATACAGTTTAATCTTTTCTTTTCTTTAAACTAATTCTTTTCTCTGGATAGGAACTATAGTTATTGGAAGGGTTTGATTGATGTGACTGAGAGAATTTTGTGTTTTTTTCTTTCTTTTTTCATATATTTTATATAATGATAGTACCAAGAAGGGTTGTTTTTGTCTTTACACTATTAACAATTTTAGAACCTTCATTATTAATATTACGATTTTTTTATTTACTATTTTGCCTTTATGTTTTTGTATACGGAATTCTTTACACTTAAAGAAAAAAACAATTGTAGTACAGAAAAAAAGAATATAATCTAGTTTATAGTTATGCTATTTTTTAAATTATTATTGATAATTAATATTTAATTTCTTATTAAGGTATCCGACTATGTTCGGAACCGTGATTTTAAAAAAGCGCATAAATGGATTATTTTCATGATATTTAGTGTTACTTAGATTAGAATACACGCATAAGATTGTTTTAAGGATATTTTGACAAAAAACAATTATTTAAATACAATATTTCAGCAAAAAATTAACTTAGAATAACCTTTTTTCAAGATGTTTTCCTTTTGTAAAAAATGTTTCTATTATAATAATATTTTTCCTGTATATAGCCCAGACATCTGTACAGAGGCTCAACTATGAATTTTGAAAAGTTCACATTATTTTTAGAGTTACAACCAATTAATATAATTATCGGCATTTTTTTTCTTAAAATTTCTCCCCTCTGTTGTCGTAAAACATGAATAAACCCACTTCTAAGTTATATATTTCAAAAATTCTTGTTGAGCCTCTGTACAGAGGTCTCAGCTATACACAGGCAAAATATTATTATAATAGAAGCATTTTTCACAAAAGGAGAATATTTGGAAAATGGGTGATTCTATGTTCCTTTTTTGTAAAATATTGTACTTAAATAATTTTTTGTTGTAATACTATTCTTAAAATAATTTTATATGCATTTTCTAATGTAAGTGACTCTAAATATCATAAATATTATCCATTTATACGCGTTTGCAAAATCACGGTTCCGAAAGTAGTCGGGTACCTTAAAAGCGTTTAATTGTAAGTTTTGAGCTTTATCCCGAAATCCTTAAATATATATAATTTATCTTATTATTTTATTTAGATTATTTATTATGATTCACAGCGTAATATATCATTATAATTTTGCGAATTTTTTTTTTTCAAATTTGTGAACTATGTATTTGCTTACTTGTGATTAAGGATTGCAATAACGGAGCAAAAGTTCAATACCGGTATTCGGTACTTTTTAGACCTTAATACCAGGATACCGGTTTTAATACCGGTAGTAGAAATTTTAGAAAAGGATAAAAAAATCACATTTGCTTCATTGTTTTATTTGCCAGTTTTATTAGAGAGTGTAAATGTCACAAAAAATAATTTGTACTTTATAAATTATAAGAGTATATAAAGAACCCCAAAAAAGTAAAGGAGCATCTTATTTATTTAAATTTTTAATGTAACTGTTTTTAATTTTTCAAAAATAAAATTTTTTATTTATTTATCAAAAAAACAGCTACAATGTAATAAGGATACATTTAACTATATAAATCAACTTATTGTCAGAGTAATTAGAGCTACTATTTTAGAGAATATCACGCGCAATGTAAAACTTAATAAATATTCCTTACTAAAAGGTTTCTTTTATTTTCATATGGTTATAATTTTTAATATTATGATTACATTTTAAACATTTTACACTTTTTTGAAGTTTCATTCCTTTTTAAATAATATGTAAAAGACTCGAATTATTTAATTTTAATTGCGAAGAATTATATCAATTTCAAAATTGTTTATGTTTTCAGCCCTCAAGACAGGTTAACACCCCTGAGACCTTTTACAACGTTCCTTATGCGACAATTCCTTACATCTGGGATTTGCATTTGGAGTGCCTTTGGAATTTACTCCCGCACATCTCTAGTACGTTGTGTGTTCTGTAAATAATGACAGCTATACCTAAGAAGTTTTGAAACATGAAGTCATTTTACTGTGGATTTTCTGTTGCCTACTTTTTAAAAGATTTTATGAGATCATACATAGTACAAATCATTCAACAATTTTTCACTGCCTAACTGCTTTTACTGTTGTTCTGTCAAGATTTTAAGCAATTATTCATCGTTCACAAGCAGTTAATGATTGCGAAATGATTACCTATGTATACATTACCAGTTGCTATACCAGATGATCTTTTGCAGCTGAACAGCAAGAATACAAATTTTATGTATTTTTTTTAACATTAAGGGGTATCGCTATAGTTATAGCCAGCAATGAAGACTGCCCCAAATACTGATTTTACAGAGTTCCGCAACTCGAACTCTATTTCTCTCGCAATCATCATACTCTTTTATTTATGTTAGATTAGATCCTATTTTAGCACATACCATTATTAATTACCAATTTGACGAATTACTATCATCATACTGCATAGAAATCCAATACACAAAATGAGCTGCTGGTGCAATTTGACCCCTTCCTTAAAAGTTGTTGTGGACACTAAAAGATATCCTACTAAGTACTAAAATAAGAAAGAAATACAATATTTAAAGCTATGTTGAGATTTTTGTTAAGTGTACGAAGACTTTTGCGTAGACGAAGTGCGTAATTTTTTAGTAGTTTTTTGATTATTTATTTTTTTTTAAAAAAATTATACTATTTTAAGAAAAATTGAATACGTCATTTCACTAAGAACAAGTTGCAGACATAAAAAATTCCAATTCTAATATATTAAATTTTATTAGTTGAAAACATTGAATTTTATAGGAAATTGAAAGTGTACGAACACTTCTGTAGTTCACTTTATATGCATATTTATATTAATTGCAATTATTCAATAAAAAGTAACTAAAATAAAATTTTTATTTGTTCACCTAAGTAGGAACTGACTTATTATTATTATTATTTTTTTTTAAATTTCCTGCTATTTATAAAATTGTCATAATTCGAAAACATAGTTTTTTTGTATAAGTATTTAACTAAATATTCAAAATGTGTGAAGTGGCAAAGAGTATTTTAATGCACTTGTTAAAAACACCCTCTTCATTTTCTGTACTTTCTTAATCTTTCTTTTGATGAAAGATTCAAATTTTAAAAAATCTACGAAACTATATCCAATTAAAATTTCACGCTACGATAAATGCTTAGTAAAATTCTTCCAATAACTTAAAACAATATTTTATCTCATATTCCTTGTAACAAGCGTTTGAAAGATATCGCTCACCAATTGTTCGAAAATTAAGCAGCTGTTCATTAGCCATAATAAAAAATGACGCCAAATGGAAAAAAAAAATAGTCTCGTGCAAAAAAAAAGTCGTCTGCTGATTAGAAGCGACAGGAGATCTCTTCATCGGCATCGTTTTGTTCATTTCAAATTAGGTTCTGTAGTTCATTAGAGAGCAATGAAGAGTCTGAATTATAGAACACCCTTTCCTAAGGCTCAATTAAAAAGGGTTGCAAATAAGTTCGAAACAGACGCTTGATTTATTGAATCAGAAATGAATAATTTTATTCTGAACAAGAATGTTTTTTGTCATTCCAAATTCCGATGAATGCCGTTGGTAGACCAATTACTACGGAGTGATAATGGATTCATTCTTGCTTTGTGTTCGAATTGATCCAAGTGTTCTACGTTCGTTCGAACAACAGACGTAACAAATTCTCTCCCACCCCTCAGAACTATGTGATTTATTCTGTTTGTTGTAATTCATGGAATACAATTAATTCTTTGTATTGAGAAGTATTGAGATAAGTGGATCTTTTCATCATGATTGGGGATTTTCATACGAATCACAAATAAAAAGAAATATAGAGACAAAAGAATAATCAAAATTTGAAAACTGATTACAAAAATTGTTATTGCTTATGGTATGTATATTATTTTTTGAGATAAATGTGAAAAAAAGTATACACTTATGGAAGTATGTCAGCCTAGAATATGTTTCACAAAATGTATTATTTAATAAATAATTTTTTGCAAGGTTTAAACGTTTGAGTTTTACAACCATTAATTAGAAGAATTGCAATTTTATTTTAATTTGCGCAATGAAAAGGTGTTAATTCGTACTCCAAAGTCAACTATGATTTCAATTTGTAATCAAACATTTTCTGACAAAAGATTGTTTGTTCATTTTTTGTTAAGGCAGCGTTTATCAAAATGTGGGGCGCTACCCCTTATGGGGGCGGGATAACTCAAGGAGGGGGACGCGAGCATATCGAAAAGTCGAAAACAGAAGTTTTTTTTAAAGAAATTATTAATTTACTGAAAGTAAACAAACAAAATACATTCTGAAACAATAAAAAAAATGAAGTACACATATTTGTGCTGATATAATACACTTAAATGTATCAGTACTCCACAATGTATTTCATAATTAATTTAACAATACCAAGTTGAGAAAAAATTTAATAATTACCAGTGATCCCCTTCTCAAGGGCTTGTCATATATAAAATTATGAAATTAACACTTATCTTGATAATTTGTACGGTTTATAGTTAATCCCTTAACTTAGTGACGCGACAGCCCATGAGGGCCAAGACCTACTGTACCCAACTCAGTTGACACGACCTTCGGCCCTGAGGTGCATGAGCTGATGCTCCGGTCAGGTGGTCAGTCTGACGCGAAATCCCCAATGTTAATGGTGTTAAGTTACACGATTTGTTCCCCGATGCCGCCATTTTCCACGAAGGTGCGCGAATATGATGTTTTGGGGTGGAATGAAAAGAAATAAATATAAGTAAAACATTCTATGAAATATAAGTAAATGCTTCCCAAACACTGTCTAGATCCTTTTATTGTATTCAAAAGCCTTCGTAACAATTTTATCGATAGCGCTGCACAGAGAAGATACCGTACTTCGGAAAGACGTATATATACATCTAAAACAATTATTGCGTTGGCTGAGCGAGACATTTATATATGCCGGTGACACTTAAAGAGGCTAAAGTCGTATTGTAGCTTTAGCGTCAAAGTGTAGTATTTTTGAATTCAATACATTATACTTGTATGGAAGGGGGGGGGGCGATGAGAAAAAAATGATTGAAAATTGGGTGGCAAATATTGAAAGTTTGAGAAGCACTGTAATAATATTATCATGTAAACTACGATGAAATATATTTAACTTTAATAATGTATAAATAAAAAAAAAAGTAGAATATCACACATGGGAATTAATCCTTATACATTTTAGTGCACTTTATAATTGGTATGTATGTACATTTAATATATATGCAGAGAGTGTGGAAAAATGAAACAAAAAAATTAATTTCTTATGTGTGCGTAAACGCATACTAACACTTTTTTTTATTTGTCCGAAGTAATATATACATTCTAAAGATACTTTTTTCAGTGTTCAACCTTTACTTTTAATACTTCTTTTTATCTTTAATGCATTTATAACATCAAAGGATATTTTCTGAGATAAAAGTAGATTTTCTACCAATTATTCTTCTAAAGTGGTGTGCAGGTTTTGAGTTTTTATACTTTTTTTCTTCCCCAACAGCAAAAAATTCCTAAGAGCAATAAAAACAAATTTCAGAATTATCCTTTTCTTTATCTAATTTTGTCTTATTTGAATCTTTAATCGACTCGATGCATCTTTTTCTTTTTTATCATTTCTTCAATCTTCGCTAGGTAGAGCCAGATACTGCTAGATTAAATTTGATGAACTAGTATTAACTTAGAAAAAAAAATATACTTGATGTTTAGAATTAGCTTAACAAATTTCTAGAGGATGAATTTTAGTAATCTTTCACTTGAGATTACTTTATTGAATTTTGTGAAGCATAATTAAATAAATTTATGCAGCTAAACTGATTTTTTCCCTCATTCTTTTGGACAGTTTATGTATCATTCTGTATTTTAAAGTTTTTTTCGCAGATATTTGGAAGCTTTGACAGGCTGTTCATAATCAATACGTACGCAAATGCAATGCTGTTACATTATAATACCAAATATGACAATTCCATTTACAGTTGTAATACCACGGTACAAAAATTTATGCTTTAAAAATGTAGTTCTTAATTTTTCAATTTAAATTAATATTTGTTAAAGGAAAAACTTATAAAACTATAATAAATCACACACATTGATTTTTTTTTTCATTATCATTTTTAAATTACTTAAATTTGTTGCTACATTTTTAGGTTAATTTAATATAGTAGCTTAGTGGAAATAAAACATTATGTCAAATGGTGTTTTTGAATTAAACATTGACCAAGAAATAAAAGTGTAAAATATATTTAAAAGGTAATTCGGAAGCCGACGCCAATTTATTAATATTAGTTTTATGCGTCGACTGATGGCAATTTTCCTCTGCATGAGGGAAGAGTTTGGTCCGACATTGAGTGTGGGCTTATGAATTTATCTGACAAGGGGAAGGCACGACTAACGAAATTCATTTGGGGGCGAGACTTTGTGTAACAATAGTACTGCTATAGTGTATTCAAACCCAAATGAAATTCCACCGAATGGCCTGTCAGTTCCGAGAAAATAGCCTTCGAAATTCATACTCAGAGTTATATGCAAGTTGTTTTCTCTCTGATGCAACGTCGCCGTGGCATGATCGTCAGCGTATCAGCGTACTATGCAATGGATCAGGATTCGATTCTCGCGAGCGGCCAACTTCCTGATTTTATTCTTTTCCCCCAATTTATTTTGTTATTTATTTTCAGAATTAAATAATTTTATTTTAAAAAAAGACTCATTGATTTTTAAATGATATTCTTTATAATTGTAGCAACTATTTTACTTTTTTAAATCGCAAAAAAACTAATATATGGTATAACTACAATTACTTCTGTCATTAAAATCTAATTAATTGTATTTTTAAAACTATTCCTTATACTTAAATGGCCATAAAATTTTACTTCTGTTTTTACCAAACCGATTTTGATCAAGAGAAAGGCAGCTGTTTTTAAAGAGCAGGTGTTATATTCTTCTTTTAAGAACAAAGAATTCTTTTAAATACAAAGAATGCTCCAATAAAATAAGAAATCAGTAGGATAACGGATTTTGGTTACTACACTATGGCTTAAAATCTTTTGCTATTCTTAACCCTGTTTTTCAATTCCTACTATTAGCTCGCACTATCTATATATTTATTTATTTATATATTTGTATATTTATTTATTTATCTTGGTGGAATTTTCTATCGTTAATAAAATACATTTTAAAGTGCTGAACTGAGCTGAAATTTTATATACAGGATCATTTTGGATGACAATACAATAATTTAATTATAATTAATAAAAATTAATTGATTAAAACTAATTATTTAAAGAATTACAAATACAGCCACGTTGGCGACTTAGCGACCCTTTTGGAGACTTGTGTCAAAACTTGAAAAGGTTTTTTTCTCACGTGTTAAGGCTTTCAGTTGAACTGAAATCAAAAGGACAATACGATACTTTAATGAAAATTAAAAAAACTAATTACCACTTAATGTTGTGATTCTGTCCTATGTATATACATATTTATATTAATTGTAACTATTTAATAAAAAGTAGCTAAAATAAAATTTGTCGTTGTTGATCTAAGTTGGAATTGACTTAAAAACTATTTTTTTATATTACTTCTTACAATATAAACTTGTTACTTAAAAAACATTGTTCTTGTGGTAATTTTTCTTTTATTAACTGCGCTACATATCAAAAAATTGTTTTGAACGTTTTTATGATAATTGTCACTCAGGTTCTTGTATGTAATAAAAAAAAATATGTAAGACTAAGTTAACTTTTTACTTATATTTATTTAACTTTATTTATTATAATTTAATTTATTTTTACTTTTTATTTATATTTATTCAACTTTATTTATTATTATTTAATTTATTTTTACTTTTTATTTATAAGTATTATTATCGTAACTATTAGTTGTTTTGTGTTTTAAAAAAGTGAAATAGTTACAATAAATATATAGAATATCGTTTAAAAATCAATGAGTCTTTTTTTAAAAAATAAAATTATTTTATTTTGAAAATAAATAATAAAATAAATTGGAGAAAATAAATAAAACTGGAAGTTGGCCGCTCGCGCGAATCGAACCCATTGCACCGTACGCCGATACGCTGACGATCATACCACGTCAACTTTATATCAGGGAGAAAATAACTTGTATATAAGCTAAGGATGAATTTCGAAGGCTATTTTCTCGGAATTGACTGGCCATTCGGCGGAATTACACATTGGGGTTTGAATACCCTATATCAGCACTACTGTTACACAAAGTCTCGTCCCAAAATGAATTTCCTTAGTCGTGCCCTCCCCTTGTGAATTAATCGTCTTTAATCGGCCTTATTTTTCAATCTTGTGAGCATTACACGGTTCCTCATATTTAAAGTTTATAAACCTACTTATTATTTTAAATAAGATAGCAATTTAAGTGAGTTTCGCATAAAATTACGTATATGATGCATGTAGAAGCGGTAATAAGGAAATAAGCGTGTGTGTCATCTGCCCTTTATACTTAAGGGAAGACGCCCCATGGTTCAGAAATAAATGAAATGAACTTTAATTTTTTAAAATTTTATAACACTGTATATTATTGTATAAAATATTACTACAGTTATTAATTAGTCTGTGAGGATGACAGAGGGGATCTCCATAGGACGAGGATGTGCAGGGCTGAAGTCGACTACTACTTCAGCGTGCGGCATACCGTTCTACAGGAAAATTCATTTTTAGCAAACTAATTATGAAATAATTAACTTTTTGTTTTGTTTTTCTATAGTTATTGTTATTTCACATTTAATTTGGTAATGTTTGTCTTATTTTTTTATTTGCTGTGGTGCTGTTACATCTTATTCCATGACTGCCATATATAAATTGAAGATGGCACAATTAAATAAAATTTTTAACATTAAATTTCTTATTTATTTTCTTACTAAGAAGAGAATATAACTCGTATACATAACCAATTAAACATTGAAAAATAAAGTGTATTTTATCCATGGTCTTGTTATTTCAATTTTCAATGAACGAATCGAAAAATCCTTAAATGGGGCAACTTCTTCTGATTTACCTTAAATAAAACGCATGATACTTCCAATGCTTGTTTCCTTTTAATTTATCTTCTTCGCCAAAACCTTTGATATCAATGCATTACAAATTAAACTTAAGAAAAAATTTCGATAGAGGTTAATGAGTTGCAAAATAAAATTAGCTGTCATTTTTATAAACGTTTTCTGGTAAGGTTATAAAAAATTTGATCTTTTCGATCCATAATCCTGAAATAAAATGAAACTGGAAAAGGTTAATTGCTAAAGAATTTGTAATTTCTCATAGTAACGCGCCTGGGCAGTTTTGGAATGTATGATGAATTTGTCTTAAAAATTATTCGAAATAATATCAATAACGTCAAAAGCATAAATTTATCTTTTGATAAGGAAGAAAAATAATATATTATTTCCCTTAAGTTTGGAATTTTAGATATTTTTGGATAAACGCATATTTTTTTAAAAATATATATTTTTCTCCATTTAATAATGTATATCTCAAATTTGCAGAGTATTACGCTAAATGTCTGTTATATATTCCGTTTATGTTCAAGAAAATTATCAACAGAAAATTAACAAATAATTTTACAGCAGTTTGCTAGAAATCGAATTTCTTTTTTATTTCTCGAGGTAAGAAAGTAGTACAAATATTTCTTTAATATCAGTGAAATAACCATAGTTCTAATGAACATTTAATCTGAAGATCTATTTGAGGGTTTGTTTTATGCCATCCATATTCTAATATTATGCGCAAGACAGAAATTTTTCTGACGTAGCAATTGTCATTTTTTTCAGAAGAGTTTATTATTATTATTATTTTGATAAATAAAATGCTGGACTCTACATTCATGGAAATTTTTAATGTTAAGAAATATTTATAGCCTTATATCTCTCTTACTTTAAAAATATACATTAATTAAAAATGTCAGTAAATGAAATGCACATAACATAACAGAGAAAAAAAAACACTACATTGTACAACGAATGGTTCTTTAAATGGTACAAAAAAATTGCAAGATAAAATATTTTTGTATTTTGCAAATGAAACTCTTTTATTTCCCTCTTGTTTTCAGAGTAAAATTATTTTTAAGGCATCAGAATAAGAAGATATTTAATGAAAGATATTTTCTAACCCTTCTATTACGAGTACAAAGTGAATAACTGTGGTCAATGCCTATAAAAATTGTATAATGCACATTGACACGAGCGTAAACCTAAAAGTTAAGTTACTGTAAGAAGATTCAAAGTAGAGAAACGCATTTCATTGTAATGGCATAAAATTATATGAGTTATACTCAGAAAAGTACTTTTATTTCTAAGTAATTTTCATTTTTACTTACTTTTAACGTTTAAGATTCTTCTATGTTCTTATAAATAGAAATAATGTATCAGAAATTTTTATGAAGTAATTTTAGCTTCAATTTATTCTCTTCATATATGCAGAATTTTTATTCGTATGTTCTTCATTTAAATATTGGCACATGAATGTATCAGATAGTGGTCATATGAAGTTAAAAAGGGACTCGGAAACCTCTATACCAACAATGCTAAATTGGCTGTTTTCAATGTACCTTTTTCCCAAAATATCTTATAGGCATATGCTTGAATTTTTTCATGCAATTTAATTACACCTTTCTCATTATAGTGACATGAGATTTTAGCTAATTTTGAATTTTGTAATAATTTATAAAATATTTTATCAAGCATAGTGAAATTTGACCCATTTTTCACGTAAAAAAATTTGTACAAAATAAATTTTTGAGTTTTTTTACAAAAAGCTCATTTTAGTATATATTAGCTATTATTATAAATATGTCATAAAGAATTTACATACCTGTGAACATTATTTTCCCAGAAAAGGTACATCCAGCATCAAAAATTTACATTTTGAGAGAAATGAACTTTAAAATATAATTATTTTTTTTATTAAAACATTCCTCCTCATACTGCAAATAATTTGAATCTCATTATCCTCTCTCTTCATTTTAAGTCCTTTTTCTTTCCTAACTTCTTTTGTTTTTTTTGAAAACATGAGTATTTAGCATTTAATAGCCTCTGTTTGCCGAGGTGCTCCATGGCCTGTAATGTGTAATCACCAGGCTCAAAATTGAGTTTTCTCAAAATTTCTGATTTTGATACATTTCCAATGTTAAATGATGAAATTGCATCATATGTACCCAATAATAATACGTCTATTTGTAGAAATATTTTCTGCGGTACACGAAACCATATTACGTTGTTTACACTTTTTTGGGGATTTTGTGTACCTCCAGGTAAACACTTTTTTCGCAATTCTGGGTTAAATGTTTTGATTTCCATCATTCATTCAACTTTTAAGTAAAACAAAATACTTTGTTTACATTTTTCTCCACTTAAATGTTCTTGGCCCAGTTTCAGTCATTATTTAAATTATTTTTTTTTAAAAAAAGGTTTTAAGAGCTTCTAATTACCCTAGAAGTTAAAATAAAATATTTTTAAAAAGGTTAAAATTTATATAATTTAAAAACGTAAAATCTCCAAAATTGTCATGATAACCCGCGGTCACTCGCGCCTGTTTTTGCTACCTTCGTTACTCGAGGGGTGTAGAGAACACCCCAAACTTTTAACGCGTGTATTTAATTATAAAAATAAAAATTAAGTCATTATGATACATATTTATAAATTACAAGATGTGTTTTGTATTATACACACAAAATTATTTAATTTATTACACACAAATGAGACTACCCCCCATTAATTTAAACTAAACATACAAAATTTTCATTTTAAAACACATAATTTTATATTTTTTCATAAACCAGTATAAAACGTATATGCCAGTAATAAATATACTTTATAATTAATGAGATAATGATAGTAGAAAGTAGAAAAATAATATTTTAATCATTTTCCAAACTTTCAGAGCAGACTGTATACAAATGCTCAACTTCTCGCGGGAATTATCAGCCCTCCAGATAAACTTTTCAAGGTCATTACATTCCAACCGTTCCTTAAAGAGGGATTGCATCCCGCCTGAAGGTTCAATGACCTAAAATGTGCAGCTACAGAAAAAATCGTGGTTCTGCACATTCTTTTTAGAAATCTGGGAGGATTTTCTTGTTGCTGGGGTGTAGAGAACACCCCGCGCGAGTGGTCGCGGGTTAAGTAGATTTTATATATATAGGTTTCCAACTCTTCTTAAAAAGGTTACGGATTGCACTAAAAGTTTCCGAAAGACCATGGATGACTCAGTGAAGATCCTTCCACTTAAAAACTCCCCCCAAATAAGATTCAAGTGTCATTGGTTCTAAAAAAGGTGCAAATCCCATCATGACCCTCTTATGCACGATTTTACTCTTTTTACCTCTCTAGTGATAATTTATTCAAAAATGGATCCTTTTTCGACGTTAAAGAAGAAAATTATAGAGGTCAATACGACGAAGAAAACTCCTTTCGGTAAGAACATGTGAAAACCATATATTCAATTCTAAAATTCAACCAAGGGATTTCACTTGATCTCGAAAGGTAGAATTCCATCAATTAAATTCTTGAAAGATTTCTCTTGTGATTCGGGTAGTTTGCATCAATCATTGCCAATGCCATTGTTTTTGTTTCAATGTCAACTCTGGCTGTTATTCTTCTGGTCAAATGATGCATTTTCAAGATAAAAAATCACTGAAATGAAACAGTGTAAAGCAGTGCTTCTCAAACTTTCGACAGTCGCGTCGTAATATTCAATCATAATTTTCATCGCGCCCCCATCCATATAGTAACAATATATTGAATTCAATAATACTATACTTTGACGCTAAAGCTGCAATACGACTTTTACCTGTTAAGTGCCACCGACGTATGTAAACCCGTCGCTCAGCCGAAGAATTAATATTCTGAACGTATATATACGCCCATAAAAATTACCCACTTTTTTTTTGTACCCTATTCTTCATAAAATTATTCGAAAGGCTTTGGAATGAAATAAAA
>BMAV01008889.1:0-18640 GCA_019973955.1 Trichonephila inaurata madagascariensis | reverse complement strand
TTTGGAATGTTTCTCAATTTATTTAGGGAAGTTTGATTGTAAGGTAATATAGCTAAAAATATAATAATTAAATAAGTAAAAGTTTAAAAATAAAGTAATTCGTGTTTTATCTTATGATCATTCTACTTTAATTGAATATATATAAGAATAAAATATTTTTTTTCAAACCGAAATTAAACAGGAATGATTAATTGTTAACCCCATAACTGGTTTGCCCGTACACCGTACAGGCTACCAAAAGCTGACCACAGCCGGTTTGCTCGTATACTGTACGCGTTCTCACTGTTATTTTTTCCTTTTTACTTTTGATTTGCACAATTTTTTAATTCTTGTTGTGAGATTAGTAGTGATACTGTTTAAGAGATGTAAATGGTCCATGATACTGAAATATTTCTCAATCGGGATTTTCTTCGTGATGAAGGCGAGGATTTTTCATTGAAGGCAGAGGAATTTAGATTCTTGAAATAGTTCGAAAAAGAACAGGGCAATGTCTAATTTGTTGCTTGAGAAGAAAGAAAAATGGAAAGATAATTAAAAAAAAAAAACCGCCGATATAGTCTCTGTCTTTATTGCAATTTAAGCTTTAGTATTACACCATACTTCAAATTGTGTGCCTACAAAATCCTAAAAAATGAGGTTCAAACATGAAATTTTTTTATTGGTATAAGAAATAAATTATTTTAAGATATATGAAACATTCTTCATTGCACGCAGAGTACACTTATAAAAAACAAACATTTAAGGATTTGTATTCGATAAAAAAATAGTGTAAAAACTTTACAATTGAAAATTAAAATGAAATTCTTCTTTCTCGCATTCTGTTAAGTTATATAGTTACTTACATGCAATAAAAAATTTGTCCCTTTTTGGAACATTTTAAACAAATATATTGACCTCTTAAGGGGTTAAAGCGATAATGTCATCAAATAATAGTTAAAAATTCAGCTAATTATCTTAAATTTTGTTCTTAAAATCGAACTAGGGGACTACAACCAACTTTTGGTAACAATCCATAAATGTGCAATTGATTAAGGTTACATATCTCATTTTGTGAACTTATACACTATTTCACAAGAAGGCTTTTTAGTATTCAATCGCTTTATGCATTGTAGATCCCCCCTATAACAAGGTAGATACATTCCGTGTTATATGGGCCCGTGATAGAATCAATCTTTTATTACGAACCTTGGGGACATTAATGCAAGGAATACAGCGGTTAAGCTACAGATTTTGTGTGCGTGTGTGATTTTTTCTATTGTGATGTGAGAAAAATCATCTGAGAAAGAAAAAATAAACAATTAGTTTCAACAATATACTTTTATATGAGATGTTCACAAACATGCAGCTGCATTTAACTTTGAGATCCTCGTTTGAATGTCAAGTTGCACATGTTTGGGTACCTCCCCCTCCCCTCCCTTTTTTGTTCATAACAATTTTTTTTTTAAAAATTCTTCAAACAAATAATTTTTTTTGAATTAATCAGAAAACATCTATATAGTAACAATAATTGAAATTTATATGTTCAATTACATATGCTAAGCTATTCAAAATAAAGTATTTTTCTGAACTAAGTCTATTTAGGTTACTGACTTTGTTCGAGATCAAGATTTTGAAAAAAAAATCGTATAAATAAATATTTGTTAATATATAGTGTCAGTTGAATTAAAAAATAGATTTAAAATTGTCATAACCCGGGATCGATCGCGCACTACACTGAGTCAAACCAGGCTCACGAAATCTTTAATTTTAGGGAAACTGTTTATTTGTTATCGATGACCGTGTCAGTATCCTCATGTATGACAGTTTTCGTGGGAGCTCACATATATTTGTCTCATACCTCTCTCTTTTTTGGGGGCCGCGGTAGCCGAGTGGTATAGGTATCGGATCGTGGCTTGCCTTGTGACGAATTCGAGCTTAGTACCACTTAAGACCCGCCGTGTAGGGCAGAGATGCACGTTAAATCTGTCGAAACTTGAAACGTCCTCCTGTTGGTGAGGTAGTTAGGAGAGGGGGGTGCCAGCTCAGGTGTCATCCACTTCACTTGACCATGGTTCAAAATTACGTGGTCCGTCGCCAAAAGCCCTCGTGTAGCTGAACAGTGCAACGTTAATGTTTAATCAATCAACCTTCTTTTTTGGGAGTGCAATTTTTCTTTATAGTCTTAAGGTACTTGATATAACTCAGTTCTTAACGTGACCACTTTTGTTACAAAATGTTTTCTGTGAAAAGTCTATAATTTCCCCCTGTGAACTACTTAGTGGTTTTGATTGCTGTAATTATAAATGTAAATGAACAAAATATAAAAAAAAAATGGGCATCTATGATCTCCATTGGATGAAGTTGAAACTGATGAAGCAAAGGAATAATTTGAGGAAATAACGGATATTAATCAGCACAGCGAAAGTAAATTCCAGAAAAACGTTGAACATGAAACGTTTGACTTGAAAGGAAAATTTTCAAATGCAACATAAAATGTCTATCAAGAATTATATGAAGCCTCAAGTGTCCCACAAAAAACTTTGCCCCCTGTCAAAAAAGTTCATCATGTTATTTGTTGATCATCAAAGGATATTAAAACTACAGTAAATTGAACAAAATATGATTCCTGAAATATCATTCCTGTTATGTTAGCGAAAAGTGTTTGTAATTTTTGTCCTTTATTAAAATTATGCACGTTTGAAACATTTTATTTCAGTTTGATTGAATTTTTTCTCAAATTATTAAAGAAAACTTTAAAAGTCCGTAAAAGTAGGTAAGTATACTTTCTCTTTATGAAATTATTCTCTGGAATTACGTATTTTATAGTGCACTGAAAATAATTAGAAAAAAAGAATTGATGTAATGGAGTAACTCCATGGGACTACTAATGTTAGTATTGAATGTGTGACTTCCCCAGGATTAAGGCATTAATGTAAAAAAAAAATATTTAAAAGCAATTTTTTTTTTCAAAAAGTGAAGAAAGGAATATTTTCGAAATATTATTCTTTTATGAAAAATTCTTCTATAAGAGTAATGTTTTACATGTTTATAGTTATAGTTTTTATAAACAAGATGAAAACTAAACTTTCTAAAAAAATTCACATTATTTCAGAATTACGATAAATTAAAATACTTAACGGAATAATTTTTTTTTAAAATTGCTCTTCATTGTAATGTAATAAAATACGCATAATATCCCTTTTAAACTATATATTTCAATTATTTTAGTTCAACTCCGGTATAAAAATTCCAGATTTATACTATAGGTAAAATATCATTACATCAATATTACAAAAGCATTTTTCATAAAAGAAGGCTCTGAAAGTATACAATTTTTCTTCATTTCTTTTTTGAAAAATTTGCTTTGAAATAATTTTTTTTTGTTATAATGTTTGAAAAACCATGTTATATGTATAATCTAATTTAATTGACACTAAATATAAGAAAAAACTCTCGATTTAAACACATTTCAAAATCACGGTTTCGAACCTAATCACAGTCTTAACTTAGAGTAATTACCAAAATAGTATTTTATATTTTTACTAAGGTAGTATTTCTACGTATTTTATGCGTTTTTAAAATTACTCACAAACGTTTGTTTTAATTTAACAGCTATTTATTTAAAATAATTTGAAGGCTTTTACATGCTTTAACCTTAGTGTTAACTCTCTTTTTATTTCTCAAACTTCCCAAAATACGCCAGTGTTTACAGTTTTTGTTTTGTTGCCTTATTATAGTCGATATTTTTTAAAGTATGGAAACTTTCCCCTTTTAGCAGTAAATCCGGTAGAATCAGCAAATCCCATCTGCGTGGAAACGCATTTTCGCAAACTCTAGAATTTCGCACTTTCATTCCCGTGATAAAAGCCCCTCACGTTCCATTCACCCCTCAAGGGAGATTTCGTGTGCCCGTGTCTCCCCTCTCCCCATAAGAGGGCCTGTTAGGAGGAAATTTAATATTCATAAAAAGGAAAAAAAATCAACTGCAGCGGTCTTTTCAGTGGCTTAAGCTTAGCAATCGGGAGAAAAACCCTGCTGCCTAATAGCCACATAAAGCCGCATAATCGTTTTAATGAAGAATAACTCCCTCCCCCATGTGTATGTTATTATTTTCTGGAAAGTTAAGTTTTCTAAATGCAAATTTTTACCCGGAATAAATTACCTTATTTTAAAGTTTCTGTCTCGATTAGAGTCAAAAACGTCAAGTTTGTACTTTTTTTTAGTTTCAATTTTGTGTTTATTTTTTAGTCTTGTTTTTCCCACTTTCAGCCATTTTTTAAAGAAAAAAACGCGCAAGGCTTAGTAGAGAATTAGGAAGGTATTTTAATGCGCTTATATGAGGGAGAAGAGTAATGTATTTTAATTTGCACGGGCCGTTGATCTTGGTTCACGTTCTTTTTTTAAAATTCTTTTAGCGTTTAATTCTTGTATAGCTATCGGATTATAACACTATATAGAAAACAAATTTTAATACGCGTACTCTCTCTGTGGGTGAATATGATAGGCTTGTTTTCTAAATGAAGTTTTTGTTTAAAAAGAGTGTAAATAATTAAACAAGAGGGTAAAAGAGTTATAGATAATTTCCTAAGGACCTGACAAACTTTTTTAAAATTTTATTTTTAAAGTAGAAACTGCGCGAAAATTTACGAACAATTTTAAAATGTTTTAAGAAGCTTGTAAGGATCCCAGATCCACGCCTAGAGATGTGGAAGAAAGGGAAGGGAGACTAGTCATGTTCAAAATCGATTAGTTTATTTGTAACATAACCAACAACACAAGTTAAATCAATCAAAACTAAGACATGCCTCCAATTAAAACACTATGGAGATAATTAACAAGGTACGCAAAGTATGAGACTATAAATACCAGTACACGTACTTCTGGTTCAAGTACACTGCCTTCCTTGCTATGTAATTTCTATTCAATCTGCAGTGACAAATGGTCACCTTAATAATTATAATTATCAAATAGAAAAACTCTGCGTTACACTATAAATTTGATTAATTACTATTCCGCTAGCAATCGATCCTATCTCTCTCTATCTCGCTTGAAAGCCTAGACTATATATAGAAGACCTAATTTACATGTTCACGTTCTCTTCTTCAGAGGGTGCGTTCAAATAAAATAGTTTTTAAGGACCAAAGATTCACCAAGAGGATTTGTTAATAAGAAGGACGCGGATAGAGTCGTCACAAGCTTACAAACTATATGTATTATACTTTTTAAAAGGTAATAAAACTATGTGATTAACGTTTTTAACGAAATTAACGTGTATGAAAGTTAAAAAAAAAAAGAAAAAAGAAAAGCTAAGTACAATTAACTTGAAAAAAATAAGAAATCGAATGTGCTCAATTCATGACGGTCACATGATAAAGACAACAGTGCTCTCCATTGAATTCAAAACAGACTTCAAACTAATTGTACTTGTTGTTCTTGTACAACTCGGGTAAAATTTCAAATTTTATAATTGGGTAAAAATGTTCAAATGCTATAAGAAATAATTTTTCTCTTCAAAACATTTTAATATTGAAAAAAAGAAAAAAACATCTTATTTTTTGCACGTACTTTTAAATAAAATGCATTTTGTCTACCTATGTGCATTATTGTTGTTGACAAATTTGCATTTCTTAAGAGAAAGTTTCCGAAAAGATCGAACGTTGGCAACAACGAAGAGCAGGAACTGATTAACTGGAAATACTCGATTGCCTTTATCGTATCACTACGACATCACATGAGGTTTTTGAATAATTGGCTAAAATAACGTGTTTATCATTATCATGTGACTAATGACGTCACAGGAGTTGAGCCAACTATTTATTCCGTACTTCAATTGAAACTTTATATTAATAAAAAAGCTACATTCGTTTTTGTCATATGATGAAGGCAGCACGTGTATTCGATTAAACTCAAACCTTACATTAGACTAGTTCTTGTTGTTCTATTTGAAAAATTTAGATATATTTTTGAATTTATTATAATAGGGTAAATGTGTGCCCAAATATTACGATTCTTCAAAGAGATTTTCGAAATTAAAAGGGAAACAACTAATTAAATAAAAATGGTGCGTGGAGCACCACATGATAGAAGGGAAACTTCTATAGCGACGTTGGAACATTGATTATTTGCCCTAATATTCCAAACTGACCGTGTACATGTCTCAAGCTCCTAATTTGCATAAAAGGTATTCGTGGCGAAATGAGTATTTCTGATATCAAATCCAAAGTAGGAAGATGTTCTGGAATTTATGGATATACAAAACCATTATATTTTGATCAATTTGGTATAATTTTCCTTCTTAAACACTGTCGGCAATTGTAGCATGCTTTAATGTCTTCTAAATTAATTCCCGGTAAAGTATTTTGTAAAATATTTTTGTGCCCAGCAACAGGCGATCTCAAATCATCTCTAAACCATAATCTATCACAAATCGAACACCTGTGACCGAAAGGATTATCAACGAATCGCTTTTGAAAATCTTTGTGAGCATTTTTATGGGAATCATAGTCTTTGCGACGTAAGATAGAGTTTATTATCGATTGACATGCATCTCAGTTCCAACACGCACTAGACTTGATGAGGGCTCTGTAGTTGCTGGCACAGAGGGGTTCCCAAAGTGCGTATTAATCTGTGCTGTAATTAGAAGAGTCTCAATAACATTCCCATATCCTTTAGAGTCGACATTAAGAGAGTATATTACAATATTTGTTTCCGTGCCCGATATTCTCTCATGCACTCGGATGGAGATTTGGCAGTAGAACTTGGTGAATTTGCACTATTTTTCTGTTTGTTTTTTTTTTTGTCACTTTTTAGACTGGACTTGTTGTCAGTTTTTCTTTTTTTTTCTTTGACGAAACTCTTTTCCTCTTTGTGCATTTGATTTAGGCATTCTGGCTAGAATTAATAGTAATTCACAACGTAAATTAAAATTAAAAAAAAATCAAATTATCCACCAATCACATCGCTATGTAGCCAATAATCTAAGGAAATGTTTCAAAAAGGCATGCTTTTGCTGCGAGAGCTATTTTGTCTACACCGTAATGTACACACTGCAACTCATAAATCCGTTGATAGATGTTCCCGGATCTGAGGGTAAATGATCCCCAATCGGAAGGTGGGCAATCATCTAATTATTTCACGATATGATATGACACAACTCCCCTGGTGTCCCCTCTTCCCCTTTATCCTCCCTCTCGCTATCTCCTCACCATGGTGACGATTCGGGGAGATGGGGGAGACTATATATTTCCTTTCGCATTTTCTCCCTAAGGCAAAATTGGGCAAATTTCCCATTCACTCTCAAGCCCAAAGAAGTTTCACTTCAAAAATCATTTATTATACGGGTGCTTTTAAATCAAGTGTATTTTACTAACCCGATATTGTTTTTGACATATATGTAATTTTTAATAGAAAGTTTATGCAAAAAGAAAAAGTTGGTAACAGCATAGCACATGAACTGATTGGCTAGGAACACATGATTGCAGTTATCATAAGACTGTGACATAACATAAATTTAAGAACTGACATGAAACACATTATTTCGATATGATGTGACTATGATGTCACATTAATTTAAGAAATTCTTGACTGGGAAAACGTGATTGCATTCATCATATGACGATGAAGTCCTTTGAATTTAGCCTATTCAATGTGATATCTTTGTGGATCATTTTAAATTTCTGAGTGTGATATGTTGATGAAAAGAATTTCTATCTTCCTCCAATTTATTTCCCAATGGCAAAATTGTATACGCTTTTTTGTTTTTAACCTTTTATTAAAAAAATTCTGAATTTGCATTCTCCTAAAGTGACTTGTCCTTAGCGATGTTAATTTAGCCAGAGTATCAGGCACCTTATTTTCATCAATACAGATATACGCCGAGATCCATTGCAAGGTGCACAGTTTATTGAAACTGAGAAATTGACGAAGTATATGGTGCAGGGGTGGCGATTCTCTTTGGATCAAAGTACCATTTTTTTCTAAGGCAGTGTTGAATGAGTTTGACCTGGGATTATTGGGAAAATAATAAAACTAAATACTAAAAACACAAAACTCTATTTACTACGAAAATATACCTTTCGCACTGTATAGCTATAAATGCGTTAGTTATACGTGTAATTCAATTTAAAATAACAAAGGTGTTACTTACGTTGTTGCAGACCGGAGGACAAATAACTTATATTAGGATCTTAAGATGTTACTTTTTATAGAATACATGCTGAATTTGAGTAATCTATCTAACGGTTTCCAAGCGATTAATTATTTTTGCTGTGGTTCACTTTTTTAGACAAGAGGGTTTGCAATTTGTTTCAAAATACCGTTTTACAAATGATGTTCTGCTTACCACTAATTCAGAGCATAAAACACACACGGTCTTATCGCCTTTATGGATAAAGCCATATTTCTTGGTCCACCAAATTTGAAATTCACTGTTGCATTTGCTATCTTGCACTTTTTGTTCTTTTGCTAAACTAGCCTTGTTAAATAACAGTTAAAAATCTTAAATAAAACACGGATAAACTTTAAAGTACAGCTGTATCAATGAAATTGACTATGCTATGCGTAGATCAACTTTACATCATAAGCAATTGTAGTCTACGACGTAACTAAGGAAAGGCAATAACAAACGAGTGTGCTCTCCGCCGCCCCGCGATTGATCACTCGCGTTTGTTCGTAATACATAGTGAACTTAGAAATAACAAGTAATATAAAAAAAATTTTTTTTAAGTCAATTTCTACTTAGATTAACAAAGAAAAATTTATTTTAGCTACTTCTTATTAAATAGTTACAATTAATATAAATATGTATATACATATGACAGAATCACAACATTAAGTGGTAATTAATTTTTATTCATTATCATTAAAGTACCGTATTGTAATCCAAAACAATCGTTTATATAAATTTCAATGGGCTTGATTCATGAAGTCACATGATAAAAACAAACACGTGTTTTCCATTGAATTCAAAACAAACATTACACTAATTGTACTTGTTCTATTTGTAAAACTCAGATAAAATTTCAAATGTCATATTTGGGTAAAGATGTTTAAATGTTAGGAAAAAATATCTTCAAAAAGATTTTTTTTAATTAAAAAAAAGTCGTATTTTATGCTTATAATTTTAAATAAAATGCATTTAGTATACATATGTACTTTTTAAGAAAAAGTTTCTGCAAAGCATAAATTTTGGCAACACCGGAGCGCGTGAACTGATTAGTTGGAAACACAAGATAGTTTTTATCGTGTGACTATGACGTCACATGAGTTTTTGAATTGATTGGCTAGAATCACGTGGCTTTCACTATCATGTGACTATGACGTCACATGAATCAGCCACATTGAACTGAATACTTTAACACGTGAGAAAAAAAATCTTTTCAAGTTTTGACACGTCACCAAAAGGGTCGCTAACTCGCCAAAAATGATGCCAAAGTGGTTGTATTTGTAATTCTTTAAATAATTAGTTTTAATCAATTAACTTTTATTAGTTATTAGTATATTATTGTATTGTCATCCAAAATAATCCTGTATATAAAATTTCAGCTCAATTGAACGCTTTAAAATGTATTTTATTAACGATTGAAAATTCCACCAAGATAAATAAATATATATATGAATAAATAAATATATAGAGATTGTGAGCTAATAGTAGGAATTGAAAAAGCAAACCATTTTGATTACTGACGTGCCAAAGATATTGTATCGCGTGCCATGAATGGTACGCGTGCCACTGGTTCGACATCCTTGGACAAGTGTATGTTAGTAATTAGCCATGAGTAGCCTTTATGAATTGCTTGGAAAGAAGCTTTACAGTCACTGTTACTTTACAGTTGTTAAGTCTGCCCCCAATCAACTTCATGTAGCTTCGAAGAATGATGTTAATTAAATAATTAATCAGTCAGCTATACAATCCTTCATGTGAGTAAAATTATTCATTAGTTAAATTATTTTGTTAAAAATATTTACGGATATTTAAATAACTTTCTTGTATTTTGTCATGACTTTAAGAATAATTCGAATAATAAAATGATAATTGGATCTCTCTAAAAAGAAATTAAATTTTGATAATGGTTTTTAATGCTAGGGTTTTTTATTAAATTATATTTCATTGTATATCATACGATAAATTAAAAGTTTAGAGAAGTTTAAAAATAACATTTCTTAATTTTAATATTTTCCTCTGTAATTTTTAGTTGGCAACTTCATACTTTTGAATTAATATCAAATTAAACTTTTTATATTTTTTTTACAAATATTTATTATAACTATTGAAATGATTTGTTTTAAAAAGACTTTTGAGTAATATTATTCAAAAAACAATATTTAACGCACAATTTGTTTAAATTACAGAAAGAAGAATCAAAAATCTGCAATATAAACATAATAGTAAATGAAGTTTCAAACCATTGCATTATGAACTTGCGATTCTATTTCGTAAGTAATGAAAATAAATTAATTAGAAAAAAACAACTTTATTTATTACACCCATCGAGAAAAATAACAACTAAAATAAACGGTAAAATAAATGTTATTCAATCCTATCCTAAAAAGAGTTTCTGGCTTCCGAAAAAAGATTTCTATGAGCTTTTGAAACCTCTTTTATATAGTTACCCACACAAAAACAACTTAAACTTAATTTAAAAAGAAGATATAATCAGATTTACTACTAATTATCAAAAAATGAGCATATTAACACAATAAAGATCCATGATTAAAACTATATCTTAATATTTCATAACATTGTTGAAATTAGTTCCAAATACGTGAAGGAGTCACTTGGGACAGCATCATATCCTCTTAAAATTCCATCGAACAGATTAAACGTAAGATTTTCTTCGAAATTAATTACTTCCTTTGTAATTAAGAGCGATCCATACTTAAAAATTATGTGTAACACTAAGTAGAATTACGTAAAAGGGTCTTCGTTAATTTGAAGTTAATTTGTATAATGAGATAAATGATTAGAAGATACTGCAATGGTGAACAGCTTCATCTCATGAAACATAATCTCTGATCTTATTATAAAGCGTAACATTAAAGAAAGGAAAAAAAATAATCCATAGAAAATGAATATTGAGAAACAAGGCCTTCTAAATCATTTTTATTTGAACTTAGAATGAAAATCGCTTTGTAAAGAATGATTTTTTAAAAGGAATTCGTTTCATTTTGATGTATGCTTCTAATATGAATTAAGGTCTGATGCATGAATACAGAGCCAATAATTGTTGACCATGTGAAAGAATAATTGAGAAATATTTACCCATTAGCCAGTTTAAACTTCATATACATGATAGATTAATGAACACTCTGTAATGTATTTCGTCAGTTTTTAGTGCTTATTTTCACATATATGATCGTTCCAAAACAGATGCCTTAATCTCGTAAATCTGTGCCCCAGCAAGGGGAGGGGGAGTTTTGTTATTAGAAAATAACGGTTTTTTAGTGATGAATTTGGGGGTATTGAGTAAATTTGACGCATATCCAGGTAATTATTTGGCACTACAGTCCCCTTAACCAAGAAAAATTTGACTACTGCCGTGGGAATAAAGACACGCACTCCCCCCCCCCCCACACACACATATAGAGATAACATGTACAATTCCAAATATAACTTTACTGGATTTTGATAAAAATCTCCAAAGTCAACATGGATATATATACCATAAACGATTTTAAGGAATTATCACTTGTCAAAAAAATAATATTCATTTTGTTGCTCTAAAAAAAAGATAAATGTAGGATTTTATGGGATAGTCGAGTAATAAATAGGGGGTTTAAACCGTTGAAAAAACACTAATTAAGATTTCATGAAACGTTCTTATTTTTTACTATAAAAGCCATATTTTTAAGAATAAGAGAAATTCATTTCTGTTTCGAATTTATTAACAAAAGTCGTAGTGCAGGACAATCAAGGTGAGCCCACAGAAAGTAGCTGAAGCATTGAATACAAATTTTCCCTCGTTGATCTTCGGAGAATATTGGGTTCCAAAAAATACATTCTACGTCTTTGGTTTCTGATTCTTTAGTTGATGGAATGGAGTCTATTACCAATGATACACCTTATGACGGGGCTTTTATCTCGATTTCCATTAATTATCCTCTTGGGATTCTTTGGGGCCAGAATGGCAATTCTTTCCAACCAACTCAAGAAGAGTATGTGCATATATGTAAATTAGGAATCTTATATATATTGGAAGTTTAGTATTCGTGGGGTTGCTAAGTGAAACCGCCAAGTAGAGAGGTAGTCGCAAAGTGAGATGAGATATAGTCTAGAAGAGGAATCTTAATTATGGGTATTAACCTAGCCGTGTCAGTGCAGATAAATCAAAAGTGGGTCCGAGACCAACGGAGCATAGCCTAAACAAGAGCCAGCCAGATTAAAGCTGGAACAGAAGTTTTAAGGACCGTAGCTGTTTACCCATGATATAGCGGTAAGCTAGATAAATTAAACTTTAAGTATAAGGTGGTTACTATTGAGATAGGATTTAATCTATAGTGGTTAATTTCTCTATTGATTAGTAATACGTGCTGCGTCTTCTCATTCTTGATCCTCTTCCTCTTAGATTAATATTGTGTTGTATTGTGTTTAAAATAAGATCTTAATAAACGGATTCTAGTATGACTGAATTCCTTCCAACAGACATAGGTCGCGTGAATAGTTGAGAGCGGATGTCCCCATCGGATGAGACGCCACAACCTGAATGGAATGTGTTGGGAATTATGGAATATCTTGTATTCCATATAGTACCCTACATGCCATCTTTGAAATGAACCTCTAAACTGAAGGACAAAACATAGTTGGCTAAAAGACGACCACAGTATTGCAAACAGCAAATCTTTTAGTGTGCATTATGCTTAACTTTAATGTTCAAGTCACATTTTGTACTATTAAGTCAAAATATTTCAAACTTACCAGCAAAAAATTTTGAAAATTGCTAAACACACTTTGTTTTGTAGTGAGTGATATGGCAATAAAAAGGGGTCAACTATCACTGCAATGTATCATGAGAGTCTTTCTTCAGTACTTCCAAGGTTTTTCGTGCATTAGCAGCTACAAACAGAACCAAAACCTCGGTGTTTTATATTACCAGAGTATTCCATAATATCTGATTCACATCTATACATTTCACAAAACGAATCAATGATGGCTGAATAGTAAATAAGTCCAACTGATTAGAAGAGATGAATTTTAAAAGTTTCAATCTAAAGCAGAGGGTTGGCTAGCAGCGGCCAACGAGCCGCATGCATCTCTGTGTAGACGGCTGTAGCTCTTCATATTTCTCTAGCTATATGATTTATTAAAAAAATAATTATATCTAATTAAATTATTGTTTTCTATTTTCTTACTCTTTTATAATTATATGCTGTGAAAAGATTTACCTTACTTTCTTCTAAAATTAAGACATTTGATTGTCTTAAGATTTATGTATTAAATTGTTCTCCATCGACAAAGTCTATTGAGAATCAGTGAAAATATTGCAATTAGTTCTAATGCAGGAAAAGTCTAATTTTTAGGTATAAATGCCACAACATTTCCTTATTTACATTCATGAGTTTGAGAAAATTCTTGAATATGAGGCACAAATACATATAAACCTTCAAAAGAAGTGACACAAACCCATTCCTCATTTAGCGACACACACACACACACACACACATATATATATATATATATATATATATTTATAATGATTAATAATAAAAGACTTGATTTGACATTTGTACATAGGAACAATCAATGTCAATTTAATTATTAGTGTAAATATGAAATTTCTGGTTGATTTTCTAACAGTATTATTCATGGAAGCATTTTTGTCGTGACGATTGAAATCATATTTTTAACATTATGACATTTTGTGACAATGATTCTTATATTGAGCCACAGAAATAAAAATGTCTTCGAAAGTTTTTAGTATTGGAAGGAAGGACAAGCTTTAATTTGAGTAAGGCTTTATTTAAATATAAACGAAAATGTTAATTGAAGCTCAACAGTCTTGATCGTGATTGCTACCGAAGGTTTTTCTTCCCCTCGTGCTCACACGTATGTTGCTTTTTGTATCAATGACTTTTTGTGCAAATGCACCTTAGCTATCTTTTGTTCTTACAACTTGGCTCTTCTTTACAAAAGTTTGCCGACTAATGACCTGGAGAAAGAGATTTTTTAAAAAAAGATAGTAAGAAAAAATCATGAAACCCTGTGCCGAGTGGTAGAGTGTCGAGCTTCCACACCACAGATCCGGGGTTCTATCCTTGTGTTAGGCAAGGTCAACTCAGTCATTCATCCCTTCAGTGAGTTGATAAATGAGTACCAAGCTTGCTTGGGGACTAAAACACAGGGGATTTCATTTCTGACGGACCACCAGACTGCTCATGCACCTCAGTGTCCTGGGTCTCGTATACTGAGATGGGCACAGTTGGCCTTGGCCCTCATGGGCTGTTGCGCCACTGAGTTTGAGTTTATACTCGAAAATTACTCTTTTTTACAGTTTGTACTGTTCTTGCACATGTTTAATAATCTTGATCGTAAATAATATTGTTTTTAATTGGTTAATTTTGTATTCTTCTTCTCTTATTTTGTTGTGAAAAATGATTAAAACTGGGAACCTATTTTCTACGGAAGCGAACGCAGTGAAGTATTTTCAAAAATACCCGAAAGTACCTGAAAGACCATGAAGTTTAGCCAAATAAAGAACGTAACGGAACTGCACGACAACATATTTGAATTCATGTGGCGGCATCTACATAAGTAAAACACTTTTGTCGATATTTTAAACGCAACCACAGCGTTTGGGTCATCTAAATATTGTAGTTATTAGATCTTTCATTTATTTCAAGTATACATGTATTTTTTAAAATGCAATATTTAATTCTTCTAAATCTAAGTCAATTTATTCGTAAGTATTCCGAAAATCTATGGAGTTTAACGAAATAAGAAACTTGACGGAACTGCACGACAACTTACAGATTCGTACTTATTCAAATCCATGGTGTGGTGTGTCTACATATGTATAACTCTTTTGTCGCAATTTTGAACGCAACTACTGTGTTTTGGCCATCTAAATATTGTAGTTATTAGCAGAAGCGGATTGACCAAAGAAATCCGTTCTGGCAGAAAACAAATAATATATATATATAAAAAAAATAAGTCAATTTCTACTTTGAATGGTAAATGGTACTTTGAAAGTATTTTATTACGATTGAAAATTTGAACGATATATAATATATATATATATATATATGACATATTTTGGCGCCAGAACCAGACTTAATTTCCAAGAAGATCTTTATTTGATAAAATTGAGACATCTTCTGAAGCTAAGAGCAGAGAGGAAAAAGCACGCCACTGGGAAAAACTAAGTGGGTTAACACTTAAAACACAGATGTGATAAGTATAGCGGATTTTATGAGTGTACTTGAAAGTTAATGCTGGCATATAGAGCTATTAAATATAACGGTCTGGGATCAGAGATGTTTATTGGTTAGAGCATCTGTTTCGGGAAATAATTGGGTGATTAATGTGATACTTGAAGATGTAATGAAAAAATCAAAGTTAAGTGACAGAAAGGGAATTTAATTTTTAATCTAATTTAACTATCCGTACATTTGGCCCGCCCCCCCAATTTAAGAGGGAGTCATTGGCGTGGTTTTTTTTCTCTTTACAAACTTAATCAATTTTCAATACATACAAAACAATACATGCCATCATTTGGGAACACATATTACACACAGTAAGAATATTCAAGTAATAGAAATACTAAAATCAAAATGCAACAAAATAAACGAAACTATAATAACGAGCACAGTAATGACACTTCCAAAGTATTAATTGATAAAAATGAATTTCCGTACATATAAAAGAAGATTAGCTTTTCAAATATATTCGACATCCAGCATAAGAGCTCACGTTTCCTCCTATTCCTTCATAATAGTAGATTCGTATTATAGCTAGCAGATAATGTATTCAAAATTTTTTTTTATATTGGAAAATAATATCATATCAAACCATAAGCTAGTAGATATAAAAATACATGGTATCATACAAATATTAAAATACTAATTTTGTATAAAAATCTACTCTGGCGCCATCGTAGTAATACCTTATATTGTTACACAAAATTTTGCATATATGAAACACATTTTTAAAAAGATAAAAATATAGACACTAATAAAATGAAAATATTAATAATATGAAAACGGTGTACAACAAATTATATGCACTATTCAACAAAATAAACAGTATTTTATTTTATATGCGTTATAAAATGTAAGAATACAAAAATATAAGAATTATAAGAATATAAGGATATAGGAATCAAAGAATATAAGAATATAGGAATCAAAGAATAAAAGAATATAAGAATCATAAGAATATAAGAGCTCTTTTTTATTAATTTTGAGTCGGAAAAGTGGATTCACTTCTATCATCACCTTTAGTATTTATATAAAATTTTCATAATATTCGCTGTAACTTAAAAAAATGGCATACAATTATTTTGAATCTCTCCGTAAGCTTCTAAGTATTCTTTTCATAGACAAAATTCTTATATTACTCTTACGTCACATATTCACTAATATAAAGTATATCATACTACTTATTTTTGAACACATCTCTCTGAGAAATCTGCTTGATCAAATCACAGATGTTCAGGGATGTTAATAAGAAAACAATAAGAGTTGTACATATCAAACTAAACACGTTTGTCCTCTTAATGTTTCAAAACATATACGAAATTATAGTGATGGTATTCTCCCTTATCCAATGCATAAATTCTAAAATTAATATTCAAGTTGTTAAATTAATTTTAAATTTAGATAAGGAAAATTTTGCGAAACACACACAGTGAATCCTGATATATGGTCAGTATATCAAAACACACAATTTGAAAATGAAAAAAAAATTAAATGACATGTAATAATGTTACTGGTAAATAAAATGATTAACAAAATAATAAAATTCAGTGGAGAAAAAAAGAATGCAACGTTACTTTACTTTTGTTTCTCATCAAAATCAATATCATTAGTATAATTACATTAGTCATTTCTCTAATAACTTAATTTATATCTTTCAACTTTAAAACACCAATCATTAATGTTAACCCATTCGACATCTTAAGATAAGAGTACTGAGATATACTGAGTTTGAGTTTAAAAAAAGTCATTAATCCAAAATGTAAAACTACTGTTAAATGTTACGATTTAAAAATTAGATGATGAACAAAAAGTAATCGGTTATTCTTGTATAAGAGGGTCATGAAATGATGTTAAGTAATATAATAAAAGTAAAGACAAAATCTAGTTATATGACATTCAAAATATGTAATCAGTGAGAGTTATTTGATATAAAAGAAACAAATTTTTAAAGCTGTGAAATCGTTCTTCGTTTCCTGTAGGAAGAATTCTCTTTTTAGCTCAGTACTTATTTTATACAACGTGTTTCAAAAATCCAAAGAATAAAAAAAATAATAAAAAAATCCACACACAAATATGTCAAACTATACTGTTAGGTAGATCCGAGGGTTCGAGGATTTTATGCAAAACAATCACAAAAAAAAGTTCTTTAAGAGTGATTCGAATTTATTATCGAAAATCTAGTCCTCTAAATACCGGATTTAGCAGCAATATTCACAAACTAAATCCGTGAAGGTCTTCACACTTTCAACTGCAATCAAACACAATCATCAGTGTTTAAAAATACACGTAAGTAAAAAGTTATTCACAAGCACAGCCAAGCTAATCACTAGTCAAAACAATCATCACTATTCGCTGGATAAAATCAGAATCACTGGTTGCGGCTGGCACTCCGATTTATAGGCGCGGCAGAAACTTCCAGAAATATAAACGCTCGTGTGTCATCGAGCGTGACGTTAATGGAGAAATCCACTACATTCTAGAAGAATCCAGAGGGTTCCGAACTCGCCAACATGATCACCAATGAAGCCAAAATGGTTGCCAAAGTCGCCAAATTGGCCGCCAACTTGGTCGCCAAAAATGATGCCAACTTGTCTCTACCACCAATATTTCGCCAAGTTCTCATTGAAAGTACATGAAATAAGTATAACATAGAGTAATATAAATGCATTAAACACCCAAAATACAAATTATTTACACTATTTACACAAAATTCGTAACAATACTTTGAACAATTAAATACAATTTGAGTTTATAAAGCTAAAAATAAACTTAACTGAAAAGGAAAACATTTTCTTTCCGTAATTTACTTATTTGTTTTTTTTTTACAAAATGTCAATAAATTATTATCATTCAAATAAATGCGTTTTAGATACCTCGGAATAAGGTCAAGAAAAAAATATATTTATCCTTATAAATCACAAGACAAGGAAAAAAAACAACACAGATGTCCTCAACTTCCATATAAGATTTCAAAAATAAGGCACACAAACTAAAAAAAAAAACACCCACCAATGTTCCGTTCCGTCTCTAGACGGTCCGTTGGAGATTCCATTTTGTTCACGAAAACGTCTTCTTTGTACCGGGCTGTCCTTTTGACGTCACAACGGACGAGAAAGAAGTATACATTTCTTTGTCAACGGAACGCCAAATCATCCTTCATGTTTATGCAGAGAATATCGAAACGATTACTTTTCACATTTCAGAGGCGTGTCCTTTTTTCAGACCGGTGTCAGGAGATTTTGACAGGTGT
>BMAV01008888.1:275605-291753 GCA_019973955.1 Trichonephila inaurata madagascariensis | reverse complement strand
ACGTACATTACAATTTTTAATAACACATTCAATATTTTTTTTTTTTTCTTCATATAAAAAGTGCCTATAACATGTAGATCTAATTTTTTAAAATTGTACAATATTAAGGGAATGTATCATTAGAAAAGGTGCAATAATTATCAGAAATGCTATTTAATTATCCTCAGTTTTAAATATATTTTTCTTCTTATTGAATTACACGTGATTTATCTATAAATAGATGGTTTCGAAATACTCGTAAAAAAGTTTACTTGTTTAAACCATTGTTTATCTCATATTAGAGAGTTAATATGAAAGTTTTTGATTAATAAATAGTTATGCATTGATGAAAACGAATTTTATTTTTACAGCACAATGAATTGCAAATTAGATTCAAAAAATACAATTCATATATATAAATAAATAGTCGCATAAAATATCTATTCACAATTAAATTAAAAATGTATTTGATGTAGACAAAACAAATATTTTTAAACAATTTAAATGATGAATAATGCTATTTAAAAATATGTGAATTTAAAACAAAAAAATCACAAGATTGTTGCATTGGACATTCCACAAACTTTTCAGGTTATAAAAGTAACTCAATATATTTCAGCCGCAGCATTGAAAAGAAAGAATTTTCAAAACAAGAAAAAATGTACAACTAGACCTAACAAATAATTTCCAGTAATTGAGTTGTTTTTGTTTTTTAAATTGGCATAAGTCACTTTGTTTTTAAAGCTAAAAAGTACCCTTTTTTTAAAAAAATCCATATGCAGCACAGTATGTCATTTCTGAACGTAAAAAAAAGAATAATTAACTATACGAGTTTAAGAGCAAAATAGTCGTAAACAAATGGCGCCGTATGCACGTGCGCAAGAGTTCACAGGAATCATGTGATCGTGACGTCACATGAATTTAGTCCAAAGAGCATAGAATCACCAGCGGAGTATAACACGTGGAACATTATTGCACTTCAAGGTCGCCGTATCTGAAATTCCCCAAAAGACATGCTTTATGGGGCTCCCTAGGATTCTATTGGTTCTGTCCCCCTAGACAGAGGTGGTACTAAGTCTATAGGGAAGGATTAGTGTCTGGAGGGAAAAAGCTGACAAAGTATAAATTGATCTTGCATCTTCCAAGTTCTAGGTTAAAACTTATAAATAATATATCTATTTTTATATTACATATATATATATAAAATATAGACAGAAGTCTTAAAATTAGCTGATATAAAACAATAAATTTACAAAAAAAAATAAAAAAAAAATTAAAAATAGATTTTATTAAGCTGAACATTATGTTCACTGCCTCTTTAGTAAAGGAAAGCGAATAATAAACGCATCTTTTGATTTTACCTCAATATGATAAAAATATTTGCACGTTTTTTTAAGTCTCAAGGGAAAATACAAAATAAATCAAAAGTAAAGTCATAATTACCGTTTGCAGTTTTAAAAAAATGAAGTACAATTTAAGAAATTGTATGTGTGTACGTGCTTTAGGAATAATCCGAATATTTATTCCTAATATTCGGTTTATATATTTTCTAAAAACATTGTTAACGAGAAACAATTTACTACACGAGTAATTGTCTTAAGCCACTCTAATGTTTAAATCTATAAGTAAATACAGAGAAATTTTTCTATGCACATAGGTATTAAAAAAAGGGAAAAAAATATTTTTTTAGTAAACATATTTAATTTTTAAGGATATAAAGAGGGAGAAAAGAGTCTGGAGAGCTGCAAACGATATTGGCACGATAATTTAATAATAAAACTAGTAAACTGAAGCATTGCGTGCACATAATAATTTTTTATGGGGAAGGGGATTAAGTCTTTTTTTTTTTTAAGAGATAAAAAGTGCTGAGACGTAATCTTTATGCTAAAGATTAAAAATATTCTGGGTGTATGAGTGAGGGGGGGGGGGAATTGAACCCTCCATCCTTGTGTGTGGATAGATACCAAAAAGGGTGTTGTAGATTGCGATACAGCAGTGCTTCTCATACTTTCAATATTTGTGACCCAATTTTCATCGCGTCCCCTCCCCTTCTTACCATAACAATGTATTGAATATAATCAGTGGCTCACACAAGGGGGGTGTCCTAGGGGTCCGGACACCCCCATAGCCCTTGATTTTATTTTCGATTGGTTATAATCCTATGTATACATTACGTAAAATTTAATTATGTGTTTGTTATTAATAATTAATTTTATTAATTAATGCTAATTACTTATTAAAAACTTAATCTTGTATTGTTTGTGTTCCTGTAAATCAACAAAATCAAAAGAATATGTTGGGTGGCGTATCGGAGCATAATACCAAAATAGTGGACTTTCGACCCTGGACACCCTCCTTGAAAATTTTTTGTGTGCGCTACTGAATATAATTTTAATGTAATTTGATGGTATGCGATACAATACGACTTCAATTATAAACCGTACTAATTATCAAGATAAATATTAAGTTTTATATAAAATTTTGCTTATGACAAGCTCAAGGAAGTCACTAGTAATTATTAAACTTGTTTTTAATTGAATATTGATAAATTAGCTATCAAATACTTTGTGCAGTACAGAAAAATTTATAAGTAGTGTGTATTATATCACTGTGAATGTGTATTTCATTTTTTATTATATAAGAATGTATTTCATTTTTTATTATATAAGAATGTATTTATTTTTTGTAATTATTTTAAATTGCAAATTATTTTATTAAATTGATAATTATTTTAAATATTTTATTCTCGAATTTTCGCGATATGCTCACGCCCCTTCCCCAAGTAGGGTTATCATGCCCTTCTAGGGGGGCGCGCCCCACAGTTTGAGAAACGCTGCGATAAAGATTTTATTTCGAGTTTTGAGAACAATTTAATAACCGTATACATGAAACAAAATATGATTTGAGAAGAAAATTTAAATGATTTATATAATAATTTGGCCGATAGCGAAACGAAGATTTGATAATTTAGATATAAAAATGAAAGAGAATAATTGGGATTTTAATAAACTCTAGGCACACAGTTGTACGTTTTCTGTAATTTTAATTTTTCTCCCTCCAATTTTTTGCGCCCTAGGCATGTGCCTAGGGCTAGACAATTCTAATATCCCCTTGTTTTTTATTCACCTAACTAATCCCTGAAATAACATTACAAAATTTGAAGCTATCACTTCTATCGTGTGGTCATAAGCACACACAATCTTTCATTATTTTTAATTAATTTTTTTTTGTGTATGTAATGTTTTAATTAGAAACTCAAAATATATACAAGATTAAAATTAATGAACATCAAATTTCATATTAGAATTATAGAACGTAACATATATATATATATATTTCACATTAGATAGTTTTCTAATGTGAAATTTTACGTGATTTTTTATCATGAAGGATTTTTCTTTTGACAATAAGCTAAAAATACAATGGAATACATTTAAAGCGAAACGTTTAAGACGAAATATCGGTTAACGCGAAATAAGATGATGGTTCCGAAAAAATATGTTTTTCATGAATTTTCTTCTCTTAAAATGGTACGCCAAAAATGACAGACCTATCGTTATTTTTGCTTTTATTTAATGTTATTCTTTGCATTATTATCTTTCGATTGATATATCACTTGTGCATGTTGAAAAGTTAGAAGTTGAATAAAACTCCATTTGAAAACAAATTAGGCAATTCAGCCATGCCCCCTTTCAGAAAAAAAGCTAAAAAAAAAAGGCGTTTGGATAAAAAAATCTATTTTATAAAGAGAAATAATAACATTAAAAAAATAATGTGTAATATATAAAACAGAATATTACCGAGGCAGTACAATATAATCATCTTTTTTCTTTGTGAAATGTGTGGATGTAAAATTTTTGAATTAAGACATTTTATACTAATAATTTCATAATTTCAGTTCTTATTCCAGCATACAAATGTAATACTTCAATATTATAAGAAGGAAAAAAAAATAAAATTTCTGTCGTGGCAGTAAAAAAAAATTTTTAACATTTTTTTTTGAATTTTCTTCTACAATTAATATTCTATAAAAATTGATCATTTATCAAAATGTATGGGTTGAAAACGTATGAAAATGCAATTATTTTAAAGCAAAATGTGTAACTAATATCTTAAGTGGTATTTTAAGTTTATTTAAGCTTATTATAATTATATTTTCAGAGTTATAAACTTTAAAGTGGTTTTTCTCAGTTTGCGTTTTTCAAAACATTAGTACATTCAAAATGCTACTCCTTCCACAATTATTTACCAGTCACTTCCATTTTTTTCCTGCGTGTTATATATAAAACATGTAATAAAATTAGGGATCCGTTTTGCTGTAAGCGGTTTTTTAAAAAAATTAAAATGTAAGAGATATTGGCTTTTTCGTTGATTTTTAGCATGCATATCAACATTTTATTTTTTTCTCAAAAACGGAATTAAGTTATTGTAAAATCGATCCCTAAAGTTGCTTAGAACTTCCATAAGAATATTACAATAGAATTTAAGGGAAAAAATTGATATTTACAGAAGGAGTAGGATTTTAAAATTTTCCAAATTTTCTTCAAAAAATTTAAATTTTTAAAATTGTGTGAATAATGTATGAAAAATTTTATCTCGTATCATTTTCTTGAATGAAAACGTTATATAAAATGCTAAAATATAATTTTTAAATACATAAATAAAGAAAATTGTTCAAAGGGTTACCAAGTCCTCTTAACGCGAAACGAAAATCGCTTAACACGAAAAAATTTCGCTTCTGAATATAAACACTTAATGAAACGTTTGAGAAAGTTTTGTATTATTGAACTGTCCTACTGTATCATCGGTAGAATTCGATGTAGTAAATGATGATAATGTATGTACAGCCCTAATTATGGCAAAGACATTTTGGAGTTTGTTCAAAGCTCCAAAAATATCATTGACACAGATTTCGAAGGCGAAAATGAAATGAAAAAAGCACAACTCCTGTTCTTACGTTTTTCGAAATGAAGAACATGATGAAAAATATGCGCAATTATTTAGACGCCCATTCCAATGGTGAAATGAATAACAAAAAGGACCCGATCGAACAATTTGTAGACAATTTGATGCTAAGAAAGACAATGCAAAGAAAGATATCAAATTATTTTCCAAAAAGCTCAACAAATATTTGTGTTTCAAAAACTTGAAAATTTTGCATTAAATTTCATTAAGTTCTTGTAAATGTTTTTGTTTCACTGTGATTTTTATTAAAAAATTCATATATACATATCTACGTAAATAAAATGTATTCTAATAAACTTAATTTTGTTGAATATATATGTTTGTTTCTTTTTGCAATATCCTTTAACATGAAATTCTTTTAACACACATAAATATTTCAGTCCTCTCAGTTTCGTGTTGAACGATTTTCATTGTATGTGAATTAGCTTTGTTTATTAAATTTTCTTTTAAAATGATGAATAAAATCGTCAAAGAATATTTTTAGATTAGCTCATTTACTCTCTAAAGACTGTGTTCACCCAGCAAGAATTTAGAAGTACAAATAATATTGTAAAGATTGTGATAAAACTCACGCAATTTTTGTGGTAATGTGTTTCTAACGAAATAAAAACGACGATATCTATTTATCTATCTATTTATATCTATCTTTCTGTCTATCTGTCTATCGATCTAATTATCAAGAGCATATATATATATATATATATATGAAATATATTGAAGTAGTGTTGGCCGGTGTATGTGGTTATCAATTTTGGTTTAGTATTAACGTCTTCAGAATAGCTTTACCTCCTTTATTATGAGCACACATCAGCAGATTAAAGCACAATTACGTTACATTTTAACATTGAATAGACAGCGGCATTTTGGAGGACACAACACAAAGACAAAAAGGCAACAAGTATTTATAACCTTACATGATGGCGGCAAGCAGAGAAAGAGCGATTACATCAGGTTTTTGTGTTTATATACCAACAGTGCACAAGCGCGTGACTATTACGTAATAGTAGTTCTGATTGGCTATAATGCGCGGTATAGAGATTTCGGTTTAGCCGATTACGATTAAGATTACAATGTTTATTTTTAAACCTACGAATTAAAGATTATTTATAGATCATTAAAAAGAGTTAATTAAAAGTATGTTAGAGGGAATAATAACATTTACATATATATCTAACCAGATCCAAGAGCATATATATATATATATGCTCTTGGATCTGGTTGAAAATGTCCAGTCCATTGGAATAATACACGATTTAGCGCCTGTTTTTCAACCTCTCTTCACTAAAAGCCCTCGTGTAGCTGAACAGTGCGAAGTTAATATTTACTCACTCACTCAACCTCTCTTCCTGGTCACGGTGACCTAATGGTTATGGTCACGAACTGGTGGCCAGCGACTCATGAGTTCAAGACGTAGTGCTACTAAAGACTTGCCGAGTAGAGAGATTGATGCAGATTAAATTTATCGAAGCTCTAAGTCCTCGCTTTGGCGTGGTGTGGCAGTTTCGAGAGGAGGAGTGCCAGGTTAGGTGCCATCCTAACTGAGTTAATTTGACCGAGTTTTAAAATAAGGTTTTCGTTACTTTAAGCCCTTGTGTTGCTTCACAGTGTTACGTTAATCAACACTCACTCATTCAAGTTGTATCTAATTTGTTTAAAATATAAATTTTTTTACCTAGAGCTATCTAAAAATCTAAAAGTGCTAGAGGAAGTTCAAATCTAGTTTGGAAAATTCCCAAGTTATCTCAATATTTTGAAGTAATTGTTTTTGAATAATGGCATATTTTTAATCTATTTAAATATGTAAACAAAAAGGAATACATTTAAACATGTTTCCTTTATCAAACAATGATTTTTTTAAATATTTTATAAATGTGTTGTAAAAAATTATAGTTTAAAAAAACTAAAAAACACGCTTTTATGTTCAATCGAACTAAAAAGTAAAAAAATAATTCTTAATACGAGAATAAAATGATTATCGAGAAAATTAATGTAATTGAGGTAAAAGCGTGTGGGGTGCTCTTTATCAATTTTGTTATAATTTCTTACTAGTTCTATTCTGAAATGCTGAGTTAGTATAAAAATGTAGTACAAAGCACCTACGCTTTTACCACAATGATATTAATTTTCTCGTTAATCATTTTATTCTTATATAAAGAATTATTTTTTTACTTTTTAGTTCGATTAAACATAAAAGCGTGTTTTTTAGTTTTTTTAAACTATAATTTATTTTTCATTTTTTAGTTCGATCTATAAAAAAAGCATGCATTTTTAGTTTTTTAACCTATTATTTATTACTTGATGAATTATTCTGAAATGCATGATTTTTTAGAATCTGGAATACCCATTGACATCCTATCAGTGCATCGATACGGCCTGGTTTGCAAAATGTAGGATCGGCCAGTGGCGTAACGTACACCCCCGCATTGCGAGGGAACTCAGGTGCTCTAGGGCAGTGCTCCGCAACCTTTTTATCGCTGCGGACCGGTCAACGTTTGATAATTTTACCGCGGCCCGCTGAGGGTGGGACACGTTGATTGTTTATATTTTAGATTGTTTTGATAAAACAATTTTAATTTAGTTATATTTAAATATGTCTTCAGAATAAAATATAGTTACACCAAAAATGAATAAAAGTGATTTAATGTGGAATATAAAGTGATTTCCGTGGAAAGTTGCGCAAATCCGAGAGAAATGCACCACTTTAAATAAAATGGTAATAGTTAAATGTTCTTTAGGCGGCCCGGCACCATATGATCCATGGACCGGGGGTTGCGGATCACTGCTCTAGGGAGCCCAAAGCCTGACTAATATTATGTACGTATTTAGGCTTGGGGCCCAAAACCTGATTTTGAAGAGGGAGAAGGGGGGCGGGCTAGTATTCTTTGTTACTCCACTGGCATCCACTAACTGAAGGAAATCTGGAAGAGCTAAGTTTGAAATATTTCATGCGAAAGAAGGTGTAAAGTGAATGATATTTTTTACTAAAAAGAGCTCAAAATATCCTCTCTGAAAGTTACAACAGTATTAGACACGAAAGTACACTTTTTTAATCGAAGAGTTTGTGAGAAATTATTTAATCTTGTGAGAGACATCTGAATCGATTCTCAGCTGTTTTGGTAAAATAAAGCATTGAATGATGTTTCATTCCATATATCCGACAAGAGAATTTAGAAAACCGAATTTAATTATTTTAGCGGTTAGAACCGTGCTTCTCAATTTTTCCATATTTGCGACCCAATTTTGAGTCATAATTTTCATCGCACCCCCTTCATACAACAACAATGTATTGAATGCAATAATAATGTACTTCGACGCTAGAGCTACAATCCGACTTTAATATTATAAACTGCACATATTACCAATATATGTATTATATTTTGTATATGACAAGCCCATTGAGAAGTTATTAGTAATTACTAAACTTGATTTTAATTTAGTATTGATAAATCAAATATTAAATACTTTTTGCCGCTTTAAAACATTTATAAGTATCTTATATCAGCGTAAATATGTATTTTATTTTTTATCATGTCAGAATGTATTTTGTTTTGTTTCCTTTCGGTAAATTAATATTTTAAATATTTTATTTTGAACTTTTCAATATGCTCGCGGCCTCCACAGTTTGAGAAACGTTGTGTTAGATCATAAATTTTATTTTCACATGCACGAGTCTTTTTCCTTTATTTCCATTTCAGAAAAACTAGACAATATTGTTTATATTATGGTAAGAAATTGCTGGTGCGTTTTCGCTTTTATATGGTTGTAGCTGAATATTTTAGTCGCCAAATCTGGAATTTGTTGCCAAATCTGTAAATGGAATATGGAATTAGTCGCCAAATCTGAAAATGGTACACGCAGTTAGACGCCAAATCTCGAAATCCTTATTCCTAAGGATTCTAATGTGGACAATGAAACAAAATTATGAAATTATTGTATTGTCATCGGTCCTTGACAAGTGTGCAAAATTTCGAATTAATTTGACCTTTTAAAGTGGGTAAAAATCGGTTCAAAGATTCCATTACATACAAGTGAAACCTATAAAAGCGTGTTAAAAAGGGACTGGTGTATTTAGTCTTCTTACACATTTGAGGATGTCCCTGCGTCTTTTAATTAGATAGTTTCGAGAAGTGAAACACTATTAATAAGGCGACCATTTTTTTACAATGAAAAGGAGGACGAGGGCGTGCGAAAAATTTACGAAAAAATTATAGCGTAAATATATGAAATATTTTATTATTTCAAATAAAAATACGCTAATTATGCTTGCATTCCTTTTAATTATTTACTTAAACTAGTATTTTCCCATTGAATAGTTTTGTCAAAATATCATTTCCTAATATATTGGAAATTTGATGCAAAAAATATCCTTCATACTGAATTTTATGGTAAGTACTGCAGCTAAAAATAACATACAGTCTTGATTTCTCACTTATCTAAAAATCATTACCAACTGAAAAAACTCTTTTAACTGCTTCATTAGTTCTATAGAGCAGCGCAATGTAAATTCAACAAGAATAACTAGGTCATCATATAGAAAGTGTTCATTTTTGAAATGGTTAAGTATTTCTACCCAGCTTTTATCAATTTCAGCATGTTGATTTCCCAATTGTTCCAATTTATTAGAATTTAAGTATACATTCAGTCTTCTAATATCCTCAAACCGACAATTGTCATCGATTTTAATATCAAGCATTTCTTTCGATAAAAACTCAACACAATTTTCTATATCTGACCAATCTACTTGCACACACAATGAAGTAAAAAAACACTATTGAAAACAGTTATTTCTTGTGATACTTGTTTCAGACCATACTTCGATATATTGGAAACATATTTGGTACATCTCTGGATAGAAATTAACAAATCAGTTTTAAAATATTGAAAAAGGAGGACAATTAGGAGGACACTTTTCCAGGAAGGACAGAACATATAAAAGGAGGACTGTCCTCCCTAAAGGCGGATGGTTGGTCACCTTACCATTAATCTCCTCGGAAAATAATTTTTTTTTTTCATTTTCGATAAACACGAGCTCACTATCATTAAAACTTCTGTCATGATATTCTTAATTAATTTTTTGTTACCAAGAAAAATATCCCCTCAGGGGGCTCACCTTCTTTAGGTGGGTACGGGTGTCACAATCCCGAGGTACTCTACCCAGTGATCCTTCTCTATTTTCGACCCTCCATCTTGTCATCCAATTTTTCCTTTTCCCGTCCAGACCACAGACCTATGAATGTTTGGTGCAGTATAACCAAAACTGGCTCTTGCGCCATAAAACACCAAACTTATCATCCTCACCAAGAAAAATATAAGTTCTAACTTAATTTGTGAAACTGCCCCCTCTTGGGTGCCCTTCACCTGGATTATCTGCGTGAGCTAGAGGTGTAGGTTCAACTAAAGAACTAGACATTTGCATGTTCTTAAAATATCTTTATTAAGAACTTGAACTGAAGCGTTTAACAGATTCGATAATAATATATATGAGAGAATCTACGATGAGCAAACACACAATACAAGTAATACCGAAATAACGTAACTCGGACCACTATCAATATCTAACCCGCCTAATCTCAATTCCAATAATATGGCAAGTCCTAATATTAAATAGTCAATCCTACCTTAATCCAATCGTTGATCCCATACTAAGGAAGTTGCGTCTTTACTCGAATGTAATGGTATGCACCTTGACCTAATGGCTTTATCTTCGGGATAACCTCTGTTGGCTGTCACTTCACGATTGTATCACTCTTTAACATAACATTCCCCAATTTGCCACATCACTTACTCAAACTTCTGATATTTAAAAGCTGTCTAATTTGCATCTTTCCTTCACTTGGGCATCTTTCCACTTCTTGGGTTTTGGTTGGAAAAGAGTTGCCATTAATCTTGGCCCCCAAAGAACCCAAAGGACATGTTAATGAAAAGACGCGTGAGCCCGTCACAAATTGTAATGGAAAAATAATTAGATTTATAGAAGGTGGTTGAACAGCAGGCTGTTAGAATGCTTTATTTTGATTTCTAACTATCTATCGTAGAAATGGGTAAATCTTTTTTTAATGTTGAAAAAAACAAAAACAATGCACTGTTTTTTGCTTAATTTTTTTTTAAAAAAAACTTCTTACCTATATAAAACTGATTTTATGATTTTTTACTTAGGTCTGCTTTAAAATGTGCTTTGTCTTGTGAAATTGTGTGATGTATGCAGTTATTGTACATAGTGGCAGTTTTCAAATTCAATAATTTTCCAATTGTATTCATGTCTTTTATGCAAGGAATTCATAGATATTTTAATCTCAATAATAAAATGTATCATGAATTGTATATAACAGAAAATGTATTGAATAGGACACGGAACCTTAGTTCGTAAAACTTATTTAAAATATGGTATCACACTTGAGGTGAAGTGTAATTAAATATATACAGATATTTAAAACTAAATAATTTAAAAAAGTGAATATCATTTTCGTTCCATAAGGCAGTGCTTCTCAAAGTTTCAGTATTCGCGACCCAATATTTAATCATAATTTTCATCGCGCCCCCCATACAATAACAATGTATTGAATTCAATTATACTATACTTTGGTGCTACAACTTCGATTCGACTTTAATCTCTAAAGTGCCACTGGCCTATATAAATGTCTCGCTCAGCCAAAACATTAATTTCCCCTGACATAAATATATGTCTTTCCGAAGTATGATCTTTTCTGTGCACTGTTATAGATAAAAATTTTTCGAAGGTTTTGGAATGCAATAAAAGGACATTGACAATGTTTGCGAAGGATTTACTTATTTCAGATTATTTCCTTCTTTATCCCCCCCTCCAATATATATCTTATACACGCACCTACGTGGAAAACGATTGACTTTGGGAAGCTAATAGCATAATTTTGATTTGGCAGTTATGGGATTTATTATAAACCATACAATTAACAAGATAAGTGTTACTTTTTATAAATAATAGGATAGGATTACTTTTAAAACAAGAAAATGAATCAAATAAATATGTTGTAAACTTAAAAAACTTTACCTCAAATAATGTTTAAAATGAAAAAAACTTTGAAAGTTTGATATTTTAAATTTTCTTTAAAAAGTCACGGTGGGCCGCATCCTATGTACTTATGGACCACATGTTTGGCATGCTAGGGCTAAGTGGATTAGTAGATGTGAAATTATTCTTCAACTAAGAGATGGAGTATTCATGTAAGTGGCAGTTATATACAGATCAGGATTAGCTTTTAATACATGTTTCCTTTATTAAAAGCTGATCATTGTGCACTAACATTCTATTTTTCTTAAGCTATGCTATATTGTTGGGAAATCGGGACTTATTCTGATTTCTTAATATTTAAAATTCGGCATATTTATTCGACTTAATGTAAGTTTTACTTTGATAAATTCTTAGGAAATTTTGCTTGATTAATGGAACTATATGCGGCCACCCCTTGCTTTGGACGTCCGCGTGCAGTGCACGCGCTGCACACCTGCTAGGATCGGCCCTGGTTTTACAAATACGGAAAATAAAATGGGAGACTTGCACTTTAGGCATTTTTTAGGATATTTGTTATTGAGGGACTTCGAAAGTTAAGGTAACAACATAAACTAATTACCGTAAAATTCCACGTAAAATACGCCCTTTTGACACAAAAAAATAAGATCGTAATTTAAGGGTGTGCGATTTACGCCGGGTATAAAAATGAGAGCTTTTAAAATAAAAACAGATGAGCATAGAAAAAAAATTAGACCTACATATATCGAAATACTGTTTCCGTAAAGGAATGACATTCCTTATGAACTTAGAGGGTTGTAGTTCTAGAGGTATACTATTTTTTCCCCTAAAATTTGGAATAACATCTTGAATGATTGACTTCAAAACAATGTCTACGTACATTTTAGGTTTCATCATAAAAAAAGAAGTGTGCGTTATACGGGGAATATACCTGAAAACTAAAAATTGCTGCTTGAAAGTGTAAGTGTGCGTTATACGCAGGATTACGAAACGACGTCACTTTTTATTTCTTTGATTTGTACATGGTGGTAAATTGCAATGTTAAAACTCCATTAAAAGGACAACATTTGCTTGTGAACCTTTTCAACAACACATTACTTTTATAATGTGTGAGTTATTGCAGAAAATATTGTTTTGGTAAGATTCACGGACGGAAAAAACTTGCACTGCTGTGGAGCCCTTATTAAAAAACACATCTTGCTATTATTTGTACCCCATATGCTTCTCTCGAATGTCAAAATTTTGTATCAATGAATTAAAATTTCAGTATTTTCTTTTCGTAAAATTCCAAACAGATGAGTCAGAAAAAATTATTTTACAAAATATAGGACACTTACAAGTTCTCAGTTTAATATCAGTTCGACAGCTTTATGAAATAAAAACTAAACTAAGAATGCAATTTTTTTTTATCTCTAACTTTAATTTCAAACACTTTGTGATACCGCCCCCCTTGGGTCACCGTATCTTTGATTGTCAGCGTGAGCTAGAGGTGTAGGATTTGCAAAAGGAATAGACATTTTTAATTCTTAATATGACTTTATTAAGAATAGAACTTAAATGTCTAACAATTTAGATAAATTTAATTAAGCGAGAATCTATAATGAACAAACACACAATGATAGTTAAGCCGAATCGCGTAATTTAGACCACTTTCTCTAAGTTATAATTATTTTATCCGCCTACTCTTACTTCTAATAATATTACAAGTCCTAATATCAAATAATCAGTCTTACCTTAATCCAAACTTAGATTCAATCTTTATGTGGAAACGTCTGGGCGCGCGAGCAATGGTATGCACCTTGTATTAATGGCTGGTTTTCCAGGTAACTTCCCGATTGGCTGTCAATTCACACTATTCTCTATCACACTTACCATTCCCCAAAATTGCCATCTCACTTACTGAAACTTCTGTTATTTTAAAAGCTATCTTATTTGCCTTTCTTGTTCACATCTCGCTTCTTGGGTTTTGGTTGGAAAAGAGTTGCCATTAATCTTGGCCACCAAAGAACCCAGAGGTTATGTTAAAGAAAAGACGCGTGAGCTTGTTTTAACTTATGGGCAGCCTAAGTTAAAGACATTGATTTGGAAGAATCGTACTCTGAAAATCATTTAAAGGTGACGCCAATATTACATGGTTTTATTGTAATAATATGTATAAATAATTTTTCATGGCACTTAACCTTATCTACCTGTTTTAACATATTTAGATGTTGTTTGGAGGTGCAGCACTTAAAAAAAATTAAAATTTGTCTTTGGTTCCAAATCATTTGTTCTTAGTAAATTTTTTGAACTAAATCCTAACCTGGATATAATTCGTTACCCAGACACAGGGCCGATCCTAGCAAGTGTACAAGGCATACAAAGGCCAAACAAGGGATGGCCGCAGGCCGCATAAAGTTCTATCAATCAAGCAAAAATTTGTAACGAATTTCTCGAAATAAAATTTATAGTATGTCGAATAAATGCTCTGAAATTTAAATAGTTATAGAAAAATTAAAATATGTCCCGATAATATAGCATAGCTTAAGGTATCCGACTACGTTCGGAACCGTGGTTTTGCAAAAGCGTATAAATGGACAATATTTATGATATTTAGTGTCGCATAGATTAGAAAATATATATAAAATTGTTTTAAAAACATTATTACAATAAAAAATTATTTAAGTACAATATTTTGACAAGAAATGAACATAGAAGGACCAATTTTCAAAATAATCTCCCTTTGTGAAAAATGCATCTATTATAATAATATTTTGCCTGTTTATAGCTTAGACCTCTGTACAAAGGCTCAACTAGAATTTTTTAAATATATAACTTAGAAGTGAGTTTATCCATATTTTACGACAACAGAGGGGAGCAATTTTAAGGGAAAAAAAACCGCCGATAAAATTATTTATTTCAATTGGTGGTAATTCTGAAAATAATCTTTGTTCAGACTCTCTGGAGAAGTTTTTACTTTATATAAGCACACACACACACACACACAAAATATTATTATTTTAGAAGCATTTTTTATAAAAGGAGAACATTTTGAAAAAAGATTATTCTTTTTTTGTCAAAATGTGTCCCTAAAACAATTTTATACGTGTATTCTAATCTAAGTGTCACTAAATATCATGAAAATTATACATTTATGCGCTTTTTTAAAATCACGGTTCCGAACGTAGTCGGATACCTTAAAGAAAATAGAATGTAGTGCATATTGCGTTGGTCTATTGTCCATCAACACTAGAAAAACTGAAACTTAGAATATACCTATATTACCCAAAATCAGTCAAAAAATCACTTTATTGTGAAAGAATGATTAATGTGTAAAGACATTTGCTTAAAATTAACTTTTTTAATATTTTTTTGATGTTATTTACAGTCCTATAACAATTTATTAGTAAATATTATTAATAAAAAATGTTTAACTTCACTTGAAAAAAAAAATATATTCTAAAAAATTCTAAGAGATTGTGCATTATATATGTAATTTTTTTTCTGATTGAGGTTAAAAGGCAGTCCAAATGATTTCCTTACGCAATCTTAGTGTTAATATCTACTCTTTGCAAACGTCCTCATTTGAATGCAAAATTCGTGGCCGGAAGTACTGCAATAGAAAAGTTTCTTTATTTTTACGAAAGTTTCTTAACGAAAATATCTAATATGGTTAATATTATCTAAGACTTAGAAGTGTTTAAACATGCATTTGGAGAAATTAAAGGAGTTTTCAATTAAATAATATCCTTGCAATTTAGAAAAACAAAATAGGGGACAGAAGCTATTTTTGTGTACCTATTTGCATTTTTATTAATGTTTTACTTTTTACTGTTATACTGGTAGATGAGTTTATTATGTCAACGTTAAATGTTAGTCTCAAAATATATGAAAAACTCTTTAGAGTGAGTGAGTGAATATTAACGTCGCACTGTTCAGCTACTCGAGGGCTTTTGGCAATGGACCTCTTAATTTTGAACCATGGTCAAGTGACGAGGACGACACCTGAGCTGGAACCCCCCCCCTCCTAACTACCACACCACACCCACGGGAGGACGTTTGAGCTCTCGACAGATTTGTCGTGCATCGCTCTCCTACACGGCGGGTCCTTAGTGGTACTGGGTTCGAACTCATGACATGCCTGCCATGATCCGATACCTTGGCCATTGGGCTACCGCACCCCCAAAAATTCTCTAGAGGGGTTGCACGCAGGCGACCG
>BMAV01008888.1:196338-252134 GCA_019973955.1 Trichonephila inaurata madagascariensis | reverse complement strand
GGGGGGGGGGGGAGGTCCGGACCCCTAGGATCCCTTCCCCCTTGTGGTGTGCGTCACTGTCTCTTTCTGATTGGACATCCGAACAGAAAAGGTGGAAGAGGAATAAAAGTCGCACACACGAAGGATCACGTACCCTCCATAGTAAAGAATATGCATAATGCATTTCGAAATTTAATTAAAAAGTAATTTATTATAGTAAAATCAAATGAAAACGTTTAATAAAATATAAAAAAATATTTTAAATCCTAAAACCATTTCTATTATCAAAAAGTATTACTTTTAAAATAAGAACAGATAACAGGCAAATATATTGCAGATTTATATATATATATAAAAAAGGTCCATCTGAAATAAATTTTAAAATGAAAAAACTTTGAAAACCTGATGGTTAAAAATTTTTAAAAGGAGTCGGCGGGTTGCATGTGGCCTGCGTGTTTGACACCCCTGCTATCCACTTTTAAATTGCTTCGAAAACAATTTCATTTATAACTTTTAATAATTTTTACTGAACATAGATTGAAAATATTTATGGTACGGAAATTAAATTCTCATATTAATTTACTTACTTCCATTTTATTTTATTTATTTTTTTAGAAAACTGTAACTAAACATGTATGATCGCATTGCGAGAAATTAATTTCATTATTTACTTACAATTCTGTCTGACTTCAGAGAGCAATGAGCTTAATAAAAGCTCTCGAGAGCTGAAAGACAGAAATATTTATGTGCTATATTTAAATGTATATACTCATATCTGAACTTTCGACTCAATCTAACTTTCAAAAAAACCGGTTCGTTGTTTTCTGCAATGCAATAGAATCACTAAAACTATCTGACAGATTATGAAACATTAATTGAAAATAATACATAAAAAAGGAAAAATATATGTAACTGCAATTTTTTTAATGAAATACATTACCTCTTACGTGGAAAAGAGTGATGAAAGAACGAATTACGATCTTTTTGGCAGTTAACGAAAGAGTTACTTTCTAGAGATGAGCTTTGTTCTGCATTTGTTCTGCTGCATTCATAAGAGTAGGACTGTTCGCAACGGTTAAGAATCGCCACTTTTGAAAACAGTTGCTTCAGTACAGGTAAGTTCAATTTCTGAGTGCTTGTTATATATTATGTTCGTTCAATTAGATTACTTTATTATTGCGATCTCTGTATCTTAATGTTTTACGATGCCTTTCGTTAAAATCAGATGAAATTTTTGGTAAAGTTGAATAAAAAAATTCCTAATTAATAATAAACTTTACGGAAGGAGTGCGTTATTGTACCCCATTGGCTGTTCTTAGGAGCTATAGTCTAAAACAGTTCGTTAAAATTTGGATATTTTTCCGAACATATTCGAATCGAAATATTTTATAAACAAACATTTTAATAATGTTGCAAAAATAAATTTCAATTGGTAGTATGAAAATATCAGTAATTTTTTAGCAATGAAAGTTTGGGTAACAGAAACGCTTTGCTTAATGACGTATTTCAAAAATAAACAGAGTTTGGAAATTGTTCCATGAAATTTGTTTGTATGATAGATATACATGTAAAAGCTATATTTTGATTAATAGTTTTTAAATCTTTTTAAACACGAATAGTATTTTTAATACTTAAATTTTAAAAAATGACAAACAAGCACTTCGAAGTATGATGCAATTTTTTAACAGCATTTTTTCCCCTTCTTTGAATTGATTTTATCATCGAATGAAAAATTTAGAGGGTTCGAATAAATTCCATTCTTTGATTGATTTTTATTTTGGGGGGAAGGGGTATATGCTATGCGTTTTTAAATCATAGCTGAAATTTAACGTACATATTTTTCTTGCTTCCGTATTTCCAAAATGCTCATTTGCATTCTAAGCCTAAACAGGCATGTAGTTTTTAGTAACATTAAAAAAGGATTTTTACAATACTGTATTAATGTACATAATTTATTGAAGTTTTCGAAAGTGAGAAATACAACATGTATATATTTATTTATAAATGTACTTTTATGATTCTTATTTCGATGCAAGACAAGTGTTTTAAGTATAAAATTTTAACGTGTCATATGTATCATCAGGCTATTTCGTATTCGAATCAAACTTCAAGCTTCAGCTATAGAATTTTAGATATATTTAGTATTAATCATATATATCTGAAAGTCTTGTATATATTACTGATAGCCTATTTTGTTTGTAAATATATATATAGTTAATAATGCTCTACTAGAGAGACAGAAATCACTGGAATAATAAAGATAAAAGAAATTGAAAAAAAAAAAATATTGGAATTAAGGAAAATATGGAGGCTACAGTTTTATAAGCATTGCTGACATTCTTATAGGGGACAGATTTTATATATAAATTAATTTAAATAAAAGTGGAGTTTAACAAGTTTGTTTTGTGACCTTTCTGTTTATAGTACTGAGTGAAATCCTATTGAAAATAATGGACAGAATTTTTAAATCCATTACAAGAAAAGGATAACTTAGTTAAAATTGCATTAAAAATGCATAGCCTGTGCTGAATATATGTACAATAAACAAGTAATTTCCAGATTCTAGACCCTGATACAAATTCAAAGCATAGAATTATTGACTGAATTGCAACATTTGTCAAAGAGTATAAAATTATTAGTACTAAAATAATTAAATAGTGTGTTTATATTAAGATAAATACATCAGTTTCTTGAGAAACTTCAGGAATATATTTGTATTTGTTAAAAAATATTATTAGGGTTAAAAATAAAACTAAAGGAATTAGTTATTTTAAATGTAATTTGAATATTTTGGTAACTATATAATAATATCTAACTTGGAAAAATGAATATTCATGAAAAATCTTTAATAATAAAGGAATTTCTTTATACAAATAATTATAAATAAAATTAATTGGGTATTTTTGATCTAAACAGTGTAAAAATTATTATAATTAATTTAATTTATTAGAATTATTATAATTTAAGCAATTTTATAAACATAAAGCAGTTAAATATTTTTACCCAGGGGATTAATGAAAAACGCGGATACGAAGACAAGATGCAAGTTTTACTTATACGTGTCTAAATACTGTTCTTTGCGGTATTTAACAGAATCGAGACTCAAACCTGATACTCTGTACTCGAGTCCAGAAGCGCAAGACTTCAATGGAAAACATAAAATTTTGTTTGTAAAATATTTTTTAAATAAGCAGCCTTGGGAAGTGTTTAAAATTTGTATTTATTTGTTTAAATTAAAAAAAACAAACTCTTTTGAGAAACAAGAATTGTTTAAATGTTTAATTTTTTATTTTAAGATTATGTATCTAAAATAATTTTCTACAAATTTCATTAATTATTGTTTTTATTTTGTATTTTTACGTGTCATACGTTTCAACAGACTATCTCGTATTCGAATCACATTTGCAAGCTTCAGCTAAGAAATTTTGGATATATTTAGAGTATTAATCATATATATCTGATATAGTCTTGTACATATTACTGATAGCCTATTTTGTTTTTAATCTATAATCTTACAATAGAGAGAAGATTTAAGTTAAGATTAGAGTAAGATTTTTTTAAATATATTTATAAGATTAGTAAGATTCTTTTAAATATTTATAAGATTAGTAAGATTCTTTTAAATATTTATAATGATTAAACAGTGTTTTTTTCCTTTTGTATGATCTGTATTTCTTTTGTACTTTATGCTACATTTCACATGCTATAGAAATTAATTGATATTTATTTATTATAAAAATGATAAACAAGCATATTCAAATAAATAAATGATGACTTTTATTTTTATGATAACATTGTTTTTTTAACACTTTTGTAAAATAATTAAAATTGTGAATGTTTTTATCTTTTGAAAAAATATAGGAATTTACAATTTTGAAATTACTTTCATTAAATTTTTTTTCTGCATACTGGTTGAAAATCACTGCAACATACTATTTAAATTCTCATAAATTTTTTAGGGAAAAAAATAGGGATTAAGTGTGTGTATGTGTAGAGAGAGAGAGATACATATATACCTTCCCACCTACATAATATATATTTTTATATCTATATACACTCATGGACAAAAAAATTAGCACACCAAGAAGGAGTCATCAAAATGAAACGAAATTTAACAAACGTAATGACTACTTTGATATAAATATAAGTAAATGATTAGAAAATCAATGAATAAGGATCATTTATTTCAGAGAAAAAGGCAAAAGAACGGATGATTTAATATCCTGTTGTGTGAACTCTCTCTAGCACGAATGCACGATGTGATACAATCGGGCATTGAGGAATGCAAGTTCTGTATGATGTCTTGAGACATTTCGTTCCATATTTGCTGTAACCTTGCCTCTAGTTCGTTCAAACTCGTGGAATGCCCAACTCGCCGTCCCAAATGATCTCTGATATGCTCAATAGGAGACAAATCTGGGGATCGGGCAGGCTAAGGAAGGGTAGTAACAGTGTGGAGACAGTCTTGTGACACCCTTGTCGTGTGAGGCTGAGCATTGTCTTGTTGAAAAATGGCTCCTGGGAGCCGTTGCATGAGTGGCAACACATGTGGTTGCAGGATGTCATGGACATACCACTGAGCTGTCATGGTGCCCCGGATAAATACTAGGGGTATCTGTGTATTGTAGGCAATGACACCCCATACCATCACACCAGCTGTGGGAACGGTGTGTCGCTGTAAAGCAAAGGCAGGATTGAGGCGTTCACCACTGGGTCTCCACACACAAACACGATTGTCCTCACTGTTGAGATTGAATCTGGATTCATCGCTGACGAAGACCTGGTTCCATTCCCCTGCAGTCCAGTTTCCTCGTGCGCTTCACCACTCCAAACGGAGGCATCGATGGGTGTGCGTCAAAGGCAGCACACGTAATGGGCGACGCGATCCCAAATGTCCTTCAGCCAGGCGCCTTCGTATGGTTCGAGGAGACACAGGGGCCCTAGAGTAGGTTCTACCTGTACCTGGATGGCGGCCGATGAAGCAGTTGACTGTACGCGTGCGTTTCTTACGTTATGGCGGTCTTTGGTCGGACGACTGGTCTTTGGTCTTCGTGTAAATAACATCTCTCGGATCCACCGGTCCCAGCACCTACTCACAACTCAATCAGAGCGGCCTAATTGACGAGCTACTCGCATAGATGACCACCCAGCTTCCATCATGCCGATGATTCTCCCCCTTTCAAACTGCGACAGCTTCTCATATTGTGTTTGAAAGCGGCGTAATTTCTTGTCTGCTTCAGCTCTTGCTTTGCAAACTATTCAGCACACTCAAACAAACTTTGGTTACCTGTTTTATACTAAACGCAGAACGACGTTTAACGCCCTCTACCGGCTAAACGTAATGCGCAATCACACCACATTTCTAATCATTTGCATATCTCCCTGTCATGTACCTTCATGCCGAGTTTCTTTCTTCTTGGTGCACTAATTTTTTTTTGTTCATGAGTGTATATAAAGGAGAAAAGCGACTCACTCACTGAGTCACTGTGACTAATGACGATATCTCCTTTACTATTAATCCTACAGAGTTGAAATTGAGTAGGTAGGTTCCTTTTATGAAGTAGACATTCGCTACGAACGGATTTTGCAAAGGTCAAACCCCAAGGGGAGTTACGGTGGTTTAAGGGGCGTTATTGATAATTAGTTCCATTATAAAACTTTTAGATGTATAGTCTTGAAATGTGGTGCGCAGATTCATTTTATAGAGTAGAGATCCTCTTCAAAATGGGTTTTGTGAAAATCGAATCCCAAGTGGCACTGCTGGGACCTAAGAGGCGTTATAGATAATTAGTTCCGTTATTAAACTTTTAAATGTACAGTCTAGAAATTCGGTACGAAGATACCTTTTAACAGAGTAGAGATCCGCTACAAAATGGGTTTATTGGAAATCAAATCCCAAGTGGCCATGCGGGGGCCTATAATTATTTCCATTTTTAAACTATTCGACTTAGTCTTGAAATTTTGTACGCTGATACCTTTCATGGCATCGAGATTCGCTACAAAATGTGTTTTTAAATAATCGACTCCCAAGTTGCGTTGTGGGGGCTTAAGGGACGTTTTATATAATTATTTCCCTTTTTAAACTATTAGACGTCCAGTATTGAAATTTGGTAAGCGGATTCCTTTCATAGAGTAGAGATCCGCAAGAAAATGATCTTTTTGAAAATTGATTCCCAATACCTTTTAATTCAGTTTTAATTATTAAAATGATTTCGCTGTTCCATTTACTAAATTGTTCTTTCTTTGATGTTTACTTTGCAATTCACTTAACATTAACTCATTAGAAGTTTCTTTATATCTTTCTATATACCTATAATTTTATTTTTCAATTTACCCGTGCGAAGAACGGGTATATTAGCTAGTATATATATATATATATATATATATATATATATAGTTAATAATTCTCTACTAGAGAGACAGACATCAATGGAATAATAAAAATAAATAAAATACAAGTACAAATGCTGGAATTTAAGAAAATATGGAGGCTACAGTTTTATAAGCATTTCTTTCTCTTAGGACAGATCTTATATATAAAATAATTTAAATAAAAGTAGGGTTTAACAAGTTGGGAGGCGTTTTTGTTTAAAATACTGAGTGAAATCCTATTGAAAATATTAGATAAAATTTCTAAATCCATTACAAGAAAAAGATAACTTAGTTAAAATTGCATTAAAAAATGCATATACAGTGCTGAATTAATGTACAATAAACAAGTTTTTGCCAGATTCTAGACCCTAATACAAATTCAAAGCATAGCATTATTGGCTGAATTGCAGCATTTGTCAAAGAGTATGAAATTATTTATACTAAAATAATTAAATAGTGCGTTTATATTAAGATAAATACTAAAGTTACTTGAGAAACTTCAGGAATATTTTGTATTTGTCGATAAAATATTATTAGGGTTAAAATAAAACTAAAGGAATAAGTAATTTGAATATGTTGGTAACTTTATAATAATATCTAACTTTGAAAAAGGAATATTCATGATAAAGTTTTTGATAATAATAGAATTTCTTTATACAAATAACTATAAATAAAATAAATTGGGTATTTTTGATCTAAGCAGTATTTAAAATTATTATAATTAATTTAATTTATTAGAATTATTATAATTTAAGCAATTTTATAAGCGTAAAGCAATTAAATATTTTTACCCAGAGAATTAATGAAAGACGTGAATACTAACCCAGACAAGTTTTACTTATATGTGCCTAAATACTGTACTTTGCGGTATTTAATAGAATCGAGACTCAAAACCTCAAATTCTGTACTCGAGTTCAGAAGCGCAAGACTTCAATGGAAGATATAAAATTTTGTTTGTAAATTTTTTTTAACTAAGCAGCTTTGAGAAGTTTGCACTACGTAGTGTATTTGCTTTATATTTTTATTTGTTTCAATTAAAAAAAATTCTTTATGAGAAGCAAGAGTTGTTTAAATGTTAATATTTTAATTTATATAAGATTGTTTATCTAAAATAGTTTTTTACAAATTTTATTAATATTTGTTTTTATTTTATGTTTGTTTAGAGAGAAGTGTGCAGAAGTTCGAGAATGGAGGATGATAGAATGAAAGATTTGATAGAGCAATTTTTAGCCTTAAAGGTAAATTAATTTTTTCCTCGTCAGTTTTATAATAATTATTGAAATTAAATTCTTTAACTGTTTTTTAACGAATATGGAAGATTACACAACGCATATTTTTGTATAGTTTAGAAATTTTTTTCATTTTATGAAATTCTTAAATGCTGTAATTTCTGCAATTTTTATATGTTTACTTTTATGTAAGTAAAAACATGTGTCTGTCTACTAAATTTTTAAACACTCTAAATATATCAGGCAATTGAGTAAAAAGAATATCTTAGTTGGGAAATTTTAACCTACAATTTCATATTTCTTTTTTATTCAACATTATTATACAAAAATTCTCTTTTTATCTAAAAGAAATCTTATCCATCAGGTGCTTATCCTTTTTTTGGATCTTAAATACACAGTGAAATTTTATTGGATTCAACAGATTGTAAAGAATAACGGCGCTTATCATTTTTATATTGTTATTAGCAATTAGCTATGACTTCATAAGCATATCAAATTAATGTTTCTGTGATAGTTAAGCAGTTAATGTTCGTAAATTTGGAGTGATTTTTTAAAATAATGAATTATGAGATTATCTAATCATTCTAAGCAAAATTGTTTCTGTATAAATCTCCTCTGTTAAATAGTTTTATTTGAATATGGTTGGGAGGGTTATACATGCTTAGGAGAACTAGTAATAAACCTTTAAGCTCTGAAGATTTCTTTTCTTGAAAGATAGTACTTCGATAGAAATATAGTATAAACAGGAAAACTAATTTATGTAGCTAATTCTAAGCGTATCGAGATTAAAAAAGAAGTTTTACGAATTCTCTGATTATAGACTTAAAGTCTAACGGAAAAGTTTTTTTCTTTTGTCTAATTATACTTAACAAGTTAAAAATAGGTTTCTGTTAATTATACAATTAAGGTGTTTTTCAGTTGAATGAAACTTAATTACAGCGAAATACGTTTAACGCAAAAACGCTTAAGACTAAATATTTATTAACTCGAAATGATATACAACGGTTCTGGCAAACTACTATGTATTTTTATGGCATTTTTTTTCTCTTAACACGACGCGAAAAAATCGCTCTTAACACTAAAATACTTCTCTTCTGAGAATGAACAAAATACGGAGAACACCAGCCGGATTGGAATGCCCTACTATATTATCGGAAGAAATAGTTAACAGTAGATGATGACAATGTGTGTACAGCCCCAATTATGGCAGACAAAGACATTTTGGAGTTTGTTCAAAGTTAAAAAAATATCATTGATGCATATTCCGATGACGAAAATGAAATGAATAATGCAGCTCCTGTTCCCATGTCATCCGAAATGAGGAACATCATAAAAAGTATGCGTAGTTATTTAGACGTACATTTCAACGATGAAATGAGTAACAAAATGGACAACGTCAAACAATTTGTTGAAAATTTGATGCTTAAAAAAAAAAAAAAAAAACAGATTATTTTTCAAAAACTCAAAAAAAATATTTTTTTTCAAAAAACTTTAAAATTCTGTGTTAAACTTCTTAAGTTCTTGTGAATGTTTTACTTTCATTGATTTTTGTTAAATACATGCATATATACATATCTATGGAAAAAAATAATAAAATGAACTGTAACAAACTTAATTTTGTTAACACTTTTTTTTTGCAATATCCTATAACACGAAAAAGTATTTGTCCCTTCAGTTTGGTGTTAAGCGATTTTCACTGTATATGCATACTTGTTGATACTAAATAATTTTCGCTAATCTTTTACCAATTATATTCAAATAGATTTATTATGCTCTTTTACCTTAATATGTGTTTTTCGCTTTTTAGGAGGATATCTTCGAAATTCGAAAAACTATCTTACAGTACCTGTCGAGCTTGAGAAGTATGTATTTTACCGATTTCAAAGAAACGAATAAAGTAACAGTAAAGAAATAAAATTATTAAAAATTAATTAACAGCTGTTATTTATTATAAAGGGTGGTCCCTAATTCATGGTACAAACTTTACCGGTAGGTACAGGACAGTGTAACAATCACTTATTGTATTAGAATGTATGGGCGCAAATGGCACGGTGAGGCACAAACACAAAAAACAAGAGACGAAAGAAAAGAAAAAGTGTTTATTGAAAGCATCGTTGACAAGTAATGTTTACAATAACTGTTCAGCACATGAGCTAAGAAGTCCAGCAGCAGCGCACATTGCTGTACCATCTACTGGCAGTTGGAGAAGATAGTCTGCCGGATTCAAAGCTTGCATTTTGAACAGATGCAAGTGATTTTCGTTAAACACTCTACAAACGGTCAAATGATTCATACTTACGTGATGAGCAACAGCTTTTGTACTTGAATCTGGTCTATCAGCCACAGAGTTCAAGATGCTTTCTTCAAGGCTTGGACTACGCATAGCTCTTCGTTGACCAGCATCATGTCTGGTGACGTGGAATGAACGTGTTTCACGAAGTTGACGATGTGACCGCTGAAAAATTCTGTGATCTGGCATTCGTCGATCAAGAAACTGCGCGTGATACATTCGTAGCTCTACTATGCCGTTAGCATTTGCACGGCTGTGCATGCAATGCATGTCTGCAGTTTCGGCATACGTTAAGTCTTCCATCTTAGACGTCAGCACAAATGCGAATAGCGCTTTCTCCTACTGAGATGCATCATATCGAATGGCGGCTAGACATCTACTGCTCCTTCCTGTACACGCAACCAATCGATAACTATACTACTGTTTGGCTGTTTGCGCCTCACCGCGTCACTTGCACCCAAACATTCCTATACAATAAATGATTGTTGCAATGTCCTGTATCTACCCTTAAAGTTTGCACCATGAATTCAGGACCATCCAGTATATGTGGTATTGGAAAATAATTTTATAAACGTAAATATCGTTCGTCTCGATACCTCCTCCTCGAGTTGATTGAGGGGGAAATCTCGGTGATCGTTTAGGTCCCCGGAGGGATCCTAACTCAGTAGTGATCGAGGCGTAATTAAGTAGGACACAAAATGATGTAAACAGATAATTCCAAGAATTCACATTTATTAATTAAACATTGGACCAGACCACGTGACATGTTCATAAGACAGTTAAATATTATAAACATAAAAAAAAAATTCTCTAAAATTTAAAATAAGCGTTTCATAATGAAATGTTATAATATCCTTAAATTTAATTTCATTATTTTTTTCATAATTCGAAATTAAACATTTTGCTCAACGACAAAAATAAAAAAAGTTATTGCACTAATTTTTATAATTAAATTTGTAATAAACAGAAATTTGTGCTAAAAATATGAATAATTTTTGTTATATTTTACACAGCATTTGATCAATTATTTAAAATTAAAGGGGATCGAAAAAGCAATCGCAATACATATAAAAAGTAATGATACTGAATTTATTTTTAATTACTGTATTCTTTATTTAATTTAATAATTATAAGTTGTAGTTGTAACTCTAGATAAATATCATGGTTTATTTAAAAATAGAATTCTAATTTTAATTATATTCAGAAATATTTGGATGAATTAAGTCAAGAAAAACCACTTTTCCGTAAATTCCCAAATTCGAATAATACACTCATAGACAAAAAAACTAGCTCACCAAGAAATAATTGCGGGATCGTAACGAAACCTGGCATGAAGGTACATGTCCGGGAGATATGCAAATGATTAGAAATGCAGCGTGATTACGCATTACGTATAGTCGGTAAAGGGCATTTAACGTCGCTTAGTGAAATATAAAACAGGTAACCAAAACTTGCTTGAGTGTGCTGAATCGCTTACAAAGCAAGAGCTGAGGTAGAAATGCCATTACGCCGTTTTCAAAGACAATATGAGCAGCTGTCGTAGTTTGAGAGGGGGAGAATTATCGGCATGATGGAAGCTGGGTGGTCATCTAGGCGAGTAGCTCGTCAATTAGGCCGCTCTGGTTGAGTTGTGAGGAGGTGTTGGGACCAGTGAATCCGAGAGATGTCATTTACACGAAGACCAGGCTCAGGAAGCGCATGACAGACCAGTCGTCGAGAAGATCGCCACATCATAAGAAATGCATGCGTACAGCCAACTGCTTCATCGGCCGCCATTCAGTCACAGGTAGCATCTTCACTAGGGGCCCCTGAGTCTTCTCGAACCATACGAAGGAGCGTGGTTGAAGGACATTTGGGATCGCGGCGCCCATTACATATGTGCTGCCCTTGACGCTCACCCTTCGATGCCTCCATTTGGAGAGGTGCCGCGCATGCGAAAACTGGACTGCAGCGGAATGGAACCAGGTTATATTTAGCGACGAATCCAGATTCAATCTCAGGAGTGATGACAATCGAGTTCATGTGTGGAGACCCCGTAATGAGCGCCTCAATCTTGCCTTTACTTTTTACACCTCTCCCACAGCTGGTGTGATGGTATGGGGTGCCATTGCCTACAATGCATGGTCACCCCTAGTATTGATCCGTGGCACCATGACAGCCCAGCGGTATGTCCGACATCCTGCAACCACATGTGTTGCCACTCATGGCTCCCAGGAGCCATTTTTCACAAGACAATGCTCGGCTTCACACGACAAGGGTGTCACAAGCCTGTCTCCGCACTGTTACTACCCTTTCTTGTTCTGCCCTATCCTCAGATTTGTCTCCAATCGAGCATATCTGGGATCATTTGGGACGGCGAGCTGGGCATCCCACGAGCTTGAATGAATTAGAGGCAAGGTTACAGCAAATATGGAACGAAATGTTTCAAGACAACATACAGAACTTATTTGCCTCAATGCCCGACCGTATCGCATCGTGCATTCACGCTAGAAGAGGTTCGACAGGGTATTAAGTCCTCCGTTCTTTTGGCCTTTTCTCTGAAATAAATGATAATTATTCTTTGATTTTCTAATCATTTACATATATCAAAGTAGTCATTACGTATGTAAAATTTTGTTTCATTTTGATGACTCCTTTTTGATGCTCTAGTTTTTTTTTTGTCTATGAGTATTTTGAGAAACCTTACAGAAAGATTTGTTTTAAATGACGTCATTTAAAGTTTATCTTTTAAGATGCAAGCTTAACCTTTATCGATTTGTTTACCTAGGAGAAATATATATTAGCTAATGATTTTCTATAATCCTTGCTTTCTTCTTTAAGATATCTGTCAAAGACAATTCGGGATTCTGCCTAAGGTAATGGAAAATAAGCAGCTTTGTTGAGTCTTTTAAAATTAATGAGAAAAGATTTAAACTAAATTGGTAAATTAATAAGATCTTATAAGAAATATAATATTAAATTAATTTAGATTTTGCAAGAATGAGTGATCAGCCTTCTTACTGAAAATATATAAAAAATGCTGACTATATATGTATGGCAATTTTTAATAGAATAATAAGTAATATAAAAAGAAATTAAGCCAATTATTACTTAGGTCAACTAAAAAAGATTATTTTAGTTACTTTTATTAAATAATTACAACTAAAATAAATATGTATATACATATGACATAATCACAATATTAAGTGACAAAATAGAAATTTTCCATTTTCTTTTCTATATATGGTGTTGGACTATTTTTTGTTACTATTTATTTATTAATTGAAGTTTTAATTATCCTAATAAAATAGTATAATAAAAAGGAAATCACATTCTCAGAAATTAGGCCATCCCAGGTGGGATTCAAACCCATGACTTTTGTATTAGAAGTCCAACGTGCTACAAATACACCACGAGCGATTTTACTTTCTATATATGGTGTTGAACTATAATTTTCGTTTGTTACTATTTATTCTTTAAAGAAGCTTAATTTATGAATTAATATTTGAAAAAAAAACTGTATTAACATCAAGTGCCATCCACTACAAGTTTAAATGATTAAAAATTAATGATTGAAAATTTGAACAGGATATATATATATATATATAGGCAGAGTGTGAACTAATATTAGGAATTGAAAAATAAAGGGTACTTATCTTAAATGAAATGTAACCTCAGAAACTCGCCTACGAGAAATCTACTAATAACTTCTAATTACGACTTTAATTCAGGAATAAGCGACTATGATTCAGGCAATATTATCGTGTGGAAATATTGTCACTATTTTCTATCTCACTGACAATTTATATGTTATTAAATAGTGACGGTCATTTGCGGTGTTGAGTGGTTCTAGCTCATAGTGCCAATTTGGCTGGATGGAAAAAATCTGGAGTTAAAGAGGATTACCTCATGGACAGGCCATTGCTACACGTTTAATAAATTATTAAACAGGGGAAAAAACCCGTTTTCCCCATTTTTGTCACTGTGATTCCTTTAATATTAAAATAACTCGCCTTTTTTAAAGTACTGGTTCTTAAGGGGTAGAATTGTGTGCATGAACAATGTATGAAATGGTGCAAATATTTGCATACGATTATTCAAATAATTACTGTGCTTTCAAAGAATTTTTTTGCTTTACAAGTTACTGTGACATTTCTTATAATAATCTATCTTTCTTAAAAAGGGCTATAAGAATTTCTGTAAAGTGTTTCATAAAATATTTGTTTGAAATTTTCGTTTCATTTCAGCTCTTCACTGCGACAAAGTGAAGATGTTTAAAAAGTTACAAAAAATTTATGAAAATCATTCTTGGCCAGGCTATGGAGGATTTCGTGGCAAATTGACGGTAATTTTGTGATAATACCTCATTTTTGTTATTTTGTTCATGTAAAAATATTTTTTAAAAGAATAATTTTTGAATAAAATTAATTTTAATATCAAGTAAAAGTGGGTTTAAGGGGAGTCTGAAACCTCTATACCGACAATGTTAAATTGGCTGTTTTCGAGTACCTTTTCTCAAAATCTGTTATATGTATATGCTTGAAATTTTTCATACAATTAAAGTACACCTTTCTTATTATACTGAAATCAGTTTTTAGCTAATTTCGAATTTTTTCATAATTTATAAAATATTTAATGAAACATAGAGAAATTTGAACCATTTTTCCCATAAAAAAAATTTGTAAAAAATACATTTTTGAGTTTTTTTACAAAAAGCTCATTTCAGTATATATTGCCATCATTATAAATATATCATAAAAAATTTAAGTACCTGTGAACAGTAGTTTCTCGGAAAAGGTACATCGAACATCAAAATTTACATTTTGAGATAAATTGGTTTTAATGTATGCAGTGAGACTTCTAATCGGCTATTAAATAAAAAAAAATAAATGGCTCAATTTACAATAAAAGATACATACTTTGATTTATATTAGACGTTCACACAACTTTTAAGCAAAAACGAAGTACTCTGCTTACATTTTTCACCATTTAAATGGGCATGGCCCAGTTTCAATGATTATTTAAAAATAGGTTTTAAGGGCTTATAATTACCCTAGAGGTTAAAGTAAGGTATTTTTTGAAAGGTCAAAATCCATACAATTTGAAAATGCAAAAATCTCAAAATTGTCATTTTGAGAAGATTTAGGTTTCCTACACCCCTTCGTAATGTTTATTGTGAAGAACTAAGCACACGAAATTGAAGAAAAAGCTATTTCCTCTACTTCTTTCTTTTCTTGTTACATATATACTTTTATTTAATTTATTACGAGGGGTAACAATTTGCTTAAAGCAAATTGTTAAAATGATTTCGTGAGAAAGGAGTAATAACCCTCTTCATCTGTTAATTTCAATCAAGATTTTCCGAGGGATATCTAAAAGGCAAATTCACAACTTTTGGGTACAAATATAACAACTTACAAGAGAACCAATGTTGATGGAGTTTTTAAAAGAAAGTAACAGAGTTTTTTAAAATTAAAGTCTATATTTATTTTATAAAAAAAAAAAAAAAAAAAAAAAATTGTTTACTAAAAATTATTTATCGTATTTCTGTCGTCAATAGCTAAATATTCAGTCCAAAACTCTTTACAATTTATATTATGGACAGTTGATATTTAATTATTATTTATGTTGCAAAACATTTTCGTAACGCAAGCTTCTAATATTTTCTTATGGTTAAGAAATTACATAACCCGAATTTTTTTTACCAAACGATTTCACTACAGATGTATATAAAAATATCTATGCTTGTGTTCAAATTGCCTATAAGCTGTTTGCCCAAAGGTACCGAATTTTATAATTTAACTTCACTATCATATAGAACAGTAAATATTTTATTAAAATATTATTTCTGTTTACAAATTTTTTTCCGTTACATATTTTATACGTTGATATTTAATTTTTCTATACTATAATTCAGAATGGATTTTAATTTCACATATTAAAACGATAAGTTCAATTTTTGCGAAATATTTTTGAATTTTAAGGACTTGATATTATAAAAATAAAAGCATTTTATATCCAGATGAGTTTATAAATATGAAGGAAAAATTTTTTTGTACGCAAAATACGTCTCGAATTTGAATCTTATGTCATTTGATAGACAAAAAGAGAGCTGTAATAGTACCTATCTGTGTTGGTGGTTAGAGAACAAGAATTAAAAAATAAACTGTGCGAGTGTGTTAAATGTTTCTTTTCTCATTGCTAAAAAATGAAATGAAGTTCTAAATATTTCAATTAGAAATATTTTTCAATGACAAAATACTAATGCTTTGTTTTGTTTTTTCATTTTAGACTACTGGATCTCATCTCGAAAATTTCATCGATTACGTTGAAAATGATTTTAACGATTATCTATGTTGGCAACTAGAATATTTCGAAGGAACCATGGTAGGATCAGTTTTAAATACTAATGAATTATTTCCATTATCATACGTATAAAATAATAGTGGATAATATACGAGAGTATAAAAGCTTAATATTTAAGCATATTTTTTTTTCATTAAATAAACCTAAATTTCTACGTAATGAGTGTAAAAAGGGAAAAATAGAAAATTTGAAAATCTTAGCTCTTGTTTTACTTTGTTTGAACTTGTTGATTATAAAATTATCTGCAAATGAAATTAAAAAAAGAATTAGAAGTTAGATAGAATTAGAATATAGTTTAATGCAAAAATAATAAAATAATTTTCCCCATTTGAAGCTATGAGTAATAAAATTTTGTTATGAATTTATAAACTTTTTAATACATTAATTCCTCTCTTTGTATTTCTAAATTAAAAAAAAATTTGTATAATCTTAGAGTGATTAATTAACTCAATAATACTCAAATCAATTTATCGATAGTCCCTTTAGCCAATAGAAAAATAAGATAATATTTTCCCTAGTAGCCGCATTAGATGCTCGTGATTTTGACTGTGATAGGATCTACTAACTAAAGATTTCAAATTTTCAGTCAAAGTTGGGTCATAAAATATATTGTATTTTACTTTTTAATACTTGAGAAGAAAAATTGGATAGTTTAAATTTGCTGTAAGAAAAAATGTTCATCTGACGAAACACTATATTGATATCACTGCACAAAAACACACACAGCAGCATTATTAACATAACAAAATCCTTTGAAAAAAAAAACAAAGTAGCGTATCAAGCCTTGAATTATATTTGGAAAATACAGAGTTATGATTCACCTTATATGGCATAAGAGCAATGTAATATTAATTCTAAGACCAATACAAGAAAATACGATACGATTATAATTGTATTGTATTAAAAGTAAATGTGTAACATTAACAGAAGTCCAGCTTGGAAAAGTCTGGACATATCTTAAAAATTTGATGATTGGTAATCGAGTTAACAAATGTGCGAATCTTCTAGAACGCTTCGTTTGATATTTTTTACCTTTCATCTTTTTTTCAGTCGATTTTTTTGTACCTTTCTTTATAGGAGAATGTTTCAATCAATTTATCGTAATTTCTGATTTTTAAAATCTTAATTTCTATTTATTGCATACTTATCACATAAACTAAAATTTTTTAATAATTAATACATGGGAAAAAGTTAATTTCTATCAATTTATAGTCATTTATTTGTGTGCTTATGTATATCTATTATATAACTACGTGTGTATGAACAGCAGCTTTGAGCTTTCATTCCTTTTTCCTTTAAAAAAATATTATATCTTAATTTTAAAATCTTAAAAATTGAGAAAAGTACTAAAAATCAAAAGAATTGCTCTAAAAATTTTTGGTAATTAAAAAAAATATTAAAATGAGCAAAATTTCTCAGAGTTTTATTAGAAATTGTAAATAAAATGATAAAAATTTCAATTTATTAAGGAGTTGTTTTGATCAATAGTTTCCTCAATAGGTTAATAATAATCAAAGTACTTCAGTTAATGACATTTTTAATGTCCTTTTAACATTTTATTGTAATATTTGTTCTTAGAAATATACCTCCAACTGAACTGAACAGAACTCAGTGGCGCAACAGCCCCTGAGGACCAAAGCCTACTGTGCCTATCTCAGTTTACGTGACCTTAGGCACTGGGGTGCATGAGCAGATGTTTCGGTCAAGTGGTCAGTCTGACGCGAAACCCCTAGTGTTCAGTTCCCAAGCAAGCTTGGTACTCTTTTATCGACCCGTTGAAGGGATGGAAGGCTGAGTCGACATTGCCCGATGAACCCCGGACCTGTGGCGTTTTAAGCGCGATGCACTACCACTCAGCCACTGGGCTATATCTCCAACACTTTGTATAAATAACTGACTTATTTGGTATACCCTGGATTCTACTATTTTAAAGAATATCTGCTTAAAGTTTTTCTTATTAATATCCTGATTATTATTCACCAAAGATAAATTGATGATATAAGTATTACTTTATACAGATAAATAAACCTTATGGTGAATAATTAAGTTTTACAACAAATGTTTCTTAAAACTTTTAATAAATTTTTTAATATCGAAAAAGTTTAAAAATATTAATTGATAATAACTTAAATTCATTTTAATTAAAGTTTAGGCAAATTATACACTTAATCCAGTTAGAAACAATACTAAATTGATGCACTTATAAAAAAGAGCAAGCATATTGCAAGCAAATTATCAATCAAAATCAACACATTTTAGTTGTTCTTAAGGCTTGGACACTTTTTTCCGTAAAGAAGAGGGGAAATCAACTTTAGTTCGTGTTTTTTTGTCTTATAATAATTAAAAAAAATTAAACTCTTTTTCAGTCGGTAAAAAATTTTTCAACTCTGATGTAACACTTAGTATTTCAAAATAAATAATTCAATTTTATCAAATCTGTAGCATTTTAACCCAATTTGAGGCTTTAATATAAATTAAGATAACTTTACGCTTTCTAACATTTGCTTTCCTTTTGTGCTAGTTTTATGTTATGTAGGACTTGCTTACATTATAGTCCTTCACATTTATTAAGATCTTCAGGTTATGGAAAATGATATAATTATAAACCTATAATATAAGAAGAAAAGAAAACCTAAGTTAAAAACACGTAAAAAAAAGAAGAAAGTAGTACAACTAAAGAGCAAAATCTACACTGTATTCTTTTATGGAAAGTAGAATTAAGTGGAAAACACTTAACAATATAGTCAAACTAATGGTAAATTAATATTGTATGTTACAGTACAGGGGATCAACATACAATTTATCAGAAAGACGTTAATTGAAGGTTTGGTGTATTGTTTGATAAATGTAATGGATTATAAAAAAGAAATAACTCAAAAAAAAAAAATATTTGGTGTTTTGTGTGAGTTTTATAGTGCTTTAAAATATTTTGCTGGTATTAGATTTATAAATTTTTACAGCACTTCTAATTATTAATTACAGAAGCGAATTAAGACATGGAGAACAATTTGTTCTGAAGTTGATTTCGTCAGATTTCTTTTGCTGGAAAGTAGGGAAGTTGATGACGAGGTCACAATCGAAAAATATAAGGTAATGTCGATATATGCATGTGTGATATTTTTAATTTCAAGTACAATATAAAGCGTTTTTTAAACTTATAATATATTTATATGTATTTTAAATACGAATATTTTTTTATAAATTCTAATACTTTTTTTTAAATTTCTAATATTTTTTTGTAAATTCCAATATCTGTTTTAAATTCCGATTTCTCTTTTTATATGTTTAATCTTTAGTGTTCTATTGATTTATATCTCTAGAGTAGAGAGAAGAATTAACTATTATATATATATATATATAATATATAAACTTTAATAAAAGCTAAATTCATTCGCATACCGAATTTTTGAGATAAAATTAATAATACAAAGTAAGGGAATGTGCTAAGGCATGCGACTTAACAAGGATGTTTAAAATTTCATAGAAAATTTATAACATTATTCGAATAACAACTGTGAAAAGTTTTGGAATGAAATTTCTCTGAGTAAAAAAAAGTATGCTGTCATGTTATTTTTAAATACTTCAGTTTATTCCAACGTTTATTATAATTAAAAACGTTCACATAAACCTTAACTTTGATTCTCTTAATAAATCCTTAAAGTCATATAACTGCTAAATATTGATGACAAAAAAAAAGTTACTTTTGCAGTTCAACTCAGTATTTTTAAATAAGGAACACAGCTCTAAATTGAATAAAATTTACTTCAACTTCTCAATTATTTTAACTATAAGTTTCAGAAAGTTATTTATTAATAGTATTTGTATGTTCATAGAAAATAATGAATTAAGCGATACACTTTGTTACGAATTCTAAATCTCATCAGAATCATGACGTTTCTGAAAACTTTCTTCAGGAAAAATTAAACTTGGTGTATCATTGACATTGATTGTAACCTGAGTCAACTTAATATTACAGTAAATTATTGCAGATACGATGAATATTTATGGAAAGCGTTTTTTCTCTTCCCTACTTGCAATTTTCGGTTTTCCATTAAAGCTTTGAAATTCATGTTTCTATTAAATTTAAGAAATAAACCTACAATATGACGATATGTTCATTGATTTTCTAAATACTAACATTCTTTAAAGTGAAAAAGTTTTAAACGTCAAATGCAGGAAGCACTATATCTCTTTATCTACTGTATTATGATTTACTACAATTTTTTTTTTCGTGCAATATTTTTTTTTTTGAGTCACTGCATTGAAAATTAAGGGATATATGTAAATATACTCATGTCCATAAATTGAGGATAATGCAAGTTCAGGCAAAGAAAAAGTCAGAAGCAAAACAAATGTGACTTATTTGTAAAACCATTTTATCAAACAAACGGTAAAGAGCAAAAAAAAGATGCTATATGTTTGATATCATTAATCAAAAATTGGGATTTTTTTTTCTCCCTGGAGCAAGTTACAAAAACCCTACTTAGAAAAACCAATATTACATGTTTGGCATGATGGTTAATGCATAGTATGTCTCCCAGAGAATGCAATACAGTTCTCCTAGGCATGCTGAGTGTCAAATTATCGATCTGATCTTGGGGAATATTACACCACTCATCCAGCAATGCTCTCTGAAGTTCCGGTAGACATGTAGGAGGTGGTTGATGGGCTACAACTCGCGTAGGCCAAGCATGTCTCACACATACTCTACTGGATTCAAGTCCGGTGAGAATGCTGGCCAGTCCATACGGGTAATATCCTCCGATTGAAGGCATTCGCTTACGATGTTTGCACGGTGAGGACGGGTATTGTCACCCATAAACACAAATTCTGCACCCATAGCTCCCCTAAACAAACATACATGTTGTTCCAGAATGACGTCCCGATAGATTTGGCTTGTAATGGTCATGAAGGTCATGATCACAATTTGATCATGAAGGTCAGTTCTGGAACCCAGAATAATTACCCTCCCCTCAAACGACCAATCATGCACCACCGAAACGGTGTCGTCTAATAATGTTCTTTTGGTGGTAACGGGTACCTGGCGCTCTCCATATAAAAGTACAGCGAGAATAAGACCATAAACTAAACCTGGACTTGTCGGAAAGCATCACACAAGCCCACTGTTGCGGTGTCCACACTGCATGCTCTCTACTCCAGGCTAACAGCAGGTGACAGGAATTGCAGTAAGTGGAACACATCTGACAGGTCTACGAGCATGAAGACCAATTTATCCTAAGTGTCTGTACACAGTTTGCCTAGAAACTATCGTACCAGTGGCTGAAGAGAGCTGACGAGACGGGTCTGATGCTGAGCTTCGTCTGTTTCTTTTGGTAGTAGCTAACTCCTCATTTAGTTGTAACTCAGGGCCGACCTGTGTTGTAACGTCTACTCACATTACCATCATCTTCCTTGGATATTTCCAGCCGGGTATGCCCACACAATCCAGACGGCCGATAATTCTAAAGCGTAAAAAATCATCCAAATGCGTCCTTTGTGTCATAACTATGAGGTTATTGCACTGAAAGGCTTATAAAACACTTGAGAACTATTTTACTTCTTTACCTGTATTCCTTATATATCCCCTTCTTACACTGCAGTCATTGTGACGCACTATCAGTGTCATCTGGTGGTTTCCTGCAATTTGCATATGATTCTTGAAAATGTGTGTAGTCATTTTCGGGTGATATATATTAAGAATTCGATTTCAGCGTGACTCTGAATTATCCTTAATTTATAGACATGAGTGTAAAATACTCAACTTTGGGAAATTTAATATGTTATGGCTAATTAATTAATCTGGTACTTTTAAAGTACCATCGGTACACGGAGGGCTAAGGTACTCTTAATACTTATGACTTATACTAAAGACTTATGATTTTTTTAATTGAGTTTTAACTCTTAAAAATGCTAAATAATCAGAGAACACTAATATTTTATAGCATAAAATGATTTATTTTTGAAAAATAATGAAATTTTAAAATTTAATTTATTTTTGTTTTACACATAAACTTAATTTGATGATAATCAAAGAAATAGGATTCCTTTTCTTTAATACATAAAAAAAACATTACATGTTGTGCATTTTGAGTGAGGTTTCGACTGAATGTTTTTCAAAGCATTGCATCCTGGGGTACTAAATACAGTATTTTCTGAACATGAATTACTGCATCCTGGGTCTTGTACTTGTTTCTTGATCGTCTTTTTCAGAATCTGACAAAAATTCCAGCAGATTATTTGCTGGGACTTCTTCATCTGAAGAATCCTCTGTTAGGGTATCATTACTTTCAGGTTCACTGCTAGGTTCTACAATATATCCAAAGTTACTTGAAGACTGAGCTTTTTTCCAAACATTCTAAGAACAGGAAAAATATTATAGCACCTTGAAAACCTCTTTTTATTGTTAAATCTCAGTTACATACAAATAAATTAAAATGCTAATTTTTGAATAATGAATAGATATCTCATTTAATAGTGTGGCAAAAAAAAAGCAAGTTCAGATTCAAATTTCAATTTTTTTTGAAAACGTTAAAAGAAAGCAATAAAAAGGGAAAGTAAATGTTAAACTAAAAAGAAATGCTAAAAAAGCATAACTCTATTATACTTTAGTAATGATGCTAACGCAACAGAAACATTAATATACACGAACGAAAAGTAAACACGAAGTTCTCTCTCTCTAACATCCAGTGTACTGGCGGTACTTATATGCACTACTAAGTTATTTAAATATAAAATCAATTATATAAACTGTTCACTTAAAATAAGTAATCATATAGTTTTCTAAGGTCTTAACTAATGTATAGAAAATAAGACACTTATCTTTTGACTTTAACTACTTTTACGGAACAAAGTTCAGTTTTAAAACTATTCGCCTTCCCCGCTAAAATACTCATCATAACTCGTGTTGGAATCTCTGTCTGGAGTTGAATTGAAAGAGTGTTCCCGTCAAGTACCAGCAGAATATTCGTAAAAATGGTTATTTTATGTAATTTTAAATGGGTGATACTTATAAGTGTCATTAGTAGATAAAGAGTTGTATAAAAAGAATATGGAGAATTTGGAAATACTGTATCACAATTATTCTTGCTAATCATGCTTTGTCAGAGTGAAATGATTTTAATGAATATGAAAGCAAAATTTCAAAATAATCATGATAGCAAATACAATAAGCATATATTTCACGAATAAGGTTAAATTTTTCTGCAATATTTAAAACAATTTAAATTTAAAAAATTTAATAAACGATAAAAGCTTTTTATGCTTAAAATATTTTACAGAGAAATCATATGAAATTACTGTTTTTATAAGGTTTTATTTTTTTTAGGATCATGAAGTATCCCTTTCCAAATTAAAAGATGGATTAACAGAAGCCCTTGAAGAGGAGCTTTCATGTCATTTGAACAGGTATGCAAAATTTTAACTCTTTACACAAAAACAATTTTCTGTCAAATTTTCTAATTGCATAGTTTTTATTGTTTCTAAATGTAATAGCTTAGTAGTTTTCACACAAAATTAAACACTCAAAAAATATGCATGCTAAAACACTAGTGAACTGCATTTTGTTTATTACTCTCCTTCATACTCAACTCCTCCCTCTTTGAAGTCAAGGGATACACAGAAGCAATAAAAGTACTTGAACAGAGGTTCCCAAACTTTTTGTCTCATAGACCTCTTGCCATGTTTTGAGTGTAGACCTCTGCTTATCTAATATTGAATTTCTGAAAATTTAACAACTTAAATGCCTTTTTAACAGTTGGTATAGATCTACTTACTTTAAAAGTTTTAAATTTCTAACTGTGGTGAAGTATAGCATTTAAAAAGAAGCATATGCTAATTAAACTAAAATTTAATTTATACATAGAATAACTGATCAAAAAACAAATGTTTAAATTTTTAGCATTTGACATCAAATGTCAGCTTTAACCCTAAATCTCCTTGGTTAGTAGTGTGTGTGTGTGTCCAGTCTTTCATTCTCTCTTTTTCTATTTTGGAGATTGGCAACTGCATCGAAACTTCTCACAAGGAAAAGCAAATAAAACACTTTCTCACAATACTCCATAATTCGGGGTAAATAACAGGTTTGTCTTTTTTAAAGTCAAAGTTGCTGACATCCGTTTCTAGATTTTACTTTAACATCTCCGTTACTGCCTATTCCTGTCAGTTCCTCTTGTAAAATGACATTTTTTTTCAATGTGATTATATGAATTCAGCACCTACTGTGATAATTACCATAGTAAAAGTATTCACAAACCTAGTTTCAAAATCTGAATTAAGGGCATTTAAATGTTGAACGTAGTTTAAAACATCATTTTCCTGGCAGATTGTCTGTAAACAATTCAGAAACTGGGAAAATTTGTGAAGACCAATATCATACTCATTTAGCTTAATTTTAGCAAGAAACGCTGAATTGATGGTCTTTGTTTTGAGGTATCCGACTACGTTCGGAACCGTAATTTTAAAAAATCGTATAAATGGATAATTTTCGTGATATTTAGTGTCACTTAGATTAGAATACATGTATAAAATTGTTTTAAGGATATTTTGACAAAAAAAAATATTTAAATATAATATTTTGACAAAAAATTAACTTAGAATAACCTTGTGACGTCTCTCGCGTCTTTCTGATTAACATAACTCCTATGTTCTTTGACGGCCACGATTAATGGCAAAACCTTTCCAACCCAATACCAAGAAGAGAAACGGATCGAATATGTAAATGAGATATACTATAAAAGGATAGCGCGGCAAACATAGATATAGCAATAGCATAGATAGCATAGCGTAGCAGGCTCAGAGATTGTAGTGTGGAATCATTCTGATCAATAGCGTGACAAAGCTTAATGTGAAATCTTACGGACCAAGAATAGGCAGTCAAGAATTAGCTGCATTGCGGATCAAGAATCTTCAAATATAGAGTTATAGATTATATTCTCTAGGTCAAGGGACCAGACTGGAAAAGGTAATATTAGATATAAGTAATTAGATAAACAGGATTATTTAGGATAATTGAGATAGATGATCTAGTTGCGTGATCTGACTTAAATACGTGATTTAATTTGGGCTCGACTCTCACTCTAATTAATAAGTGTCAAATTAGAACTTAAGTATTATAAGTTACTCTTAATAAAAGTTGTATTAAGAATTATGTCTCATCATTTTGATAATCCCACACCTCTAGCTTACGCGGAACCGGTAAGACATGGTCATCACAGGATGACTATGTCTCAACCTTCTTTCAAAATGTTCTCCTTTTATAAAAAATGCTTCTAAAATAATAATGTTTTGCTAATAATATAAGCAAAGAAAGACTTCTCCAGAGAGTCTGAACTATTTTTTTTGAAAAATTCACATTATTTTCAGAGTTACAATCAATTGAAATAATTATCGGCGTTTTTTTCTTAAAATTTCTCTCCTCTGCTGTGTAGTAAAACATGGATAAACGCACTTCTAAGTTATATATTTCAAAAATTCTATTTGAGCCTCTGTACAGAGGTCTGAGGTATATACAGACAAAATATTATTATAATAGAAGCATTTTTCACAAAAGGAGAACATTTTGAAAATAGGCCATTCTAATTTCCTTTTTTGTCAAAATATTGTACTTAAATAGTTTTTTTTGTAATAATATTCTTAAAATAATTTTATATACATTTTCTAATCTAAGTGATACTAAATATCATAAATATTATCCATTTATACGCTTTTGGAAAATCACTGTTCCGAACGTAGTCGGATACCTTAATAAAATTTATGCTGCTACCTTGCAACTGCTAGGTAAGGTGCTTATAGTTGTCACCTTGAAACTAACTCATTGAATTTAGTAAATAAATCTGTTAAATAGGTAAAATCTGCTCTCCATTTGATTAAATTTTCTTTTAACTTTAGTCACGATATGGTTTAATGAGAGCCACTATCATAGACCCCCATTTTCTCCTCATGGACCGCCCAAATCATCTTTTCGCTGATATTGACCCCTTGCAAGTCGTCATAGACCCTAGGGGTCGATATAGACCACTTTGGAAATCACTGTGCTGGAGGGGACTTGCACTCATATACATTGTAATGATTTCATACAGCTCTTGGATAACTATTTATTTCAGTATGAAAATCATCAAAAAAAAATAAAATTAGTATATTCTTTTACAATTCAATAGCAAAAGGGTCTGTAATGATTTCGAGTATCTTTCACATAAAATAAGGGCGTAGTTTCGCCCGCTAGAGAGAAGTCCTATTCAAATCGTGAGTAAAAAGGGTTCACTCTCGGTAATTCCACACCGAGTCTGAGTGAGTTCGCTGGCTCCAACTTTGCCGTGCTCTTTCGCACTCTCTCCCGATCCCTGATCTTCCAAGCTAGGAGACCGCCGTACTTCGCGGGCTCGTTATCGCTTTTTTTCTATCGCTCAAGGGACGTCCAAACGGCTCCCTTCAAAATCCAGTCTCTAGTCCCGGACTCTCTAGCCCTCCATATATCCCCCCTCTCTCTCCTCATCAACCTTCTCTGATCTCGTTGTCGGACTCAACCCCTCTTGTTCTTTTGCCGCCTTCCGGTCTCGGCTCCCTTGATCTCTTACCCTTCTGCCGCGCCAGTCAGTCTCGTTTCCTGTTCTATCGCCCAAGGGGCGCCGATGGCGGGGTGCACATTTGACGTTTTCAGACGCGCCGTCGTCACCGAATCGCGGGAAAATGAAAACACAATGTTAAGGCGCCTTTTTTTTGACAGTTCGGTCAGCCTGGGAAAAAGGTTCCGAAACTTGACCACCCAGTTACGAAATTCCTTCCCAGCAATTAAGGAAATGCATGGAATTTTCGCAACGTCTGTCGGAAAGGCGCAAGGAATCTGTTAGCAAATAGGGGGAAGAGATCGGCTTCGTCACAACATGTACATTGAACACTAATTATTTTTAGTAGTTTCTTTTTCTTTTCTATTCATAACATCTGTTACTGAAAAAGCGTCTGCAATAAGTGAAGTCGAGCATTATAAACCTTTTAGCTTTGGGGAGAATTCCTTCTTTTTATTTAAAAATATTAATGTTTAATTTTTCGAATTAATTTTCAGCTGGGCTCATGATTTCTCCAAATGGATGAGGGATTATTTCCATGAAGAGACATGCTTTCATGATGCACAAGATTTTGTTTACACGGACTTGCGAAGACTTATGAACAGATTGCACAGAACCACTTCCTCTAGTGTTTCTCAACAGTAAGTATAAGTTTAAATTTTATATTGAAATACATTGTAAAATATTTTAGTGACATTTTACTATAATAAAAAGATTTTCTTAGAGTTAAAAATAAAAATTGTTTTGAAAGTAACATAAATATTTTATATTTTGTAAGATGCTTGTTAACATAAAATTTTTTTCTGGGGCATAACTTCATGTTAAACGTTGTTCATAACGTCATGTTGTTGTATTTCCTTTCACCTAAGCTTCCAATTTTAAGCCTTAAATTATTACTACTATATCTAAAACTTTTTAAATTGTTAATTATTGAATTTTGTTTAATTAGAGGAAAAATAGTATCCTTATTAAATGAAGTAAAACTTTCAGTTCCATCAAAACGCTAACCATAACCTGATTCAGTACTTATACCGGGTGGTTATAATTAAAGTTACACTAATAAGAGGCCTGTAGAACCCGTTCTGCTTATCGGATTTTGATGAAACATGGAAATTATGCTACATGGACCATGGGGAAAAGGTTTCTACAACAATAATAATAAAAAAAGTTGAATTTTTGACCACTTGGAGGAAATTTGGTGCCCAAAGGAGGACAAAAAATATGTTAGAATCGTTAAAATTTATTCAATTACAGAATAAGCTGAATATGTGCTCCTTTCACATCAATAACGTGTTGAAAGCGCTTTATAGCGTTTTCAATGGTAGCGCGAAGCAACTCACGAGGGATTTCAGCCACATGGCGTATAATGCTAGCTTTCAAATCAGGTAAAGCCCTGATTCCTCCTCTACAAACGCGGTCTTTGAAAAATCTCCTCAACCAGAAATCACAGGGATTTAAGTTGGGTGAGCGAGAAGGCCATGCATCCAGAAAATATCTTGATGATCATGATTATCTCCAAAGTTAGAACTAAGTAGTGCTTTGACTTGGCACCCAATGTGAGGAGTTGCTCCATCTTGCTTAAATATAGTGGTTTGCAAACATTGTCGTTCCTGTAAAGCAGTAATGATTAACGATGACAAAAGCGCGCTGAAGGATTCTATGGTTATGACTGCAAGTTTATATAGAGGTTTTACAGATTTGCATAAGGAATATTCAAAAAAAGCCACCTGGTGGCTATAATTAGTACTAATTTTTTTTTATTGCAGAAATCTTTTCCTCATGGTCTATATAGCATACATTCCAAGTTTCATCAAAATCCAATAAGCAGAATAGGTTCTGTAGGCCTCTGAATAGTGTAACTTTAATTATAACCACCAGGTATTTATACTTAGTGTATAATTGTAAAACACACAAAATTCACAAAAGGAGGATCTGCACAGACAAATAAAATAACTAAAACCTAATTTCCTTAAAGTTTATACAATTACAAGCACTAAATGAAAATTAAAGTAAACTGAAAAGAAGAAATGCAGCAGTCAATGTGAGTACAAATATTGATTTTAATTCTTATATTATTTATTATGTGTGATAGTATAAATATATATCAAGTTTGTGAGTGTGATTTTCTGTTTACTATATGGTTACTTACTACCTTAATAAGCAACTTTAAGAAATTACCATTAATCCCTCAACCAAGCATAATACTTAATGCGAAAAGGAAAAAATTCTATTTTAATTTTTAATTTTAAAGTTTGCACACTATTTCTTATTTTATAGTCGTGGAACATAAAAGCTGCTAAATGTTTGCTTTTTATAAGTACACTCTGCATGCTATGAAGAATTCTTCATATACCTTACAAAAATTTCTCTCAAACTTACAAAAAAATTTATGTTCGTACCTCTTTATTTCAAACGATTGATGATTTTGTATGTGTGTGCATATATATATGAACACACAATTTGAAGCATGGTGTAATAGTAAGTCTTGCATTGCAATGGTACAAGGCTAACATTGGCTTTTTTGGAATATCTTTCATTTTCATTTCTTTTCAAGCAACAAATTGCACATTGCCATGCCAATCCCTGTTTACTGAATATTTTCAAGAATCTAAATTCCTGCCTTCAATAAAAAATTCCCACTTTCTCCTCCAAGAAAATCTTGGATCAGAAGTATTTCAGTATCATAAGCAAATTATATATCTTAAAAACACTAGCATTAATAATCTCACTGTAAGAATTAAAAATATGTGCAAATTAAAGATAGAAAGAAGAAAATATCAGTGCCTATACAGATTACGGGCAAACCAGTTGTGACCAGTTTTCGGTAGCCCGTACGGTGTCCGTGCAAACCAGTTAAGAGGTTAACCATCAGAAGACGTCTAATTTTGTAAGGTAGGAGATGGTTAGTAATTTTTTTAGAAAAAAAAATATTCTTTAGGATGGTACTTTCAACTATGCTGCCATATACTTTGTTTTGTTGACGACTAATTTTACAATTTGATGTTGAACAAAGGCAAAAAAAAAATAACATGTTGCTCATCTGCTGAGCAATAGGGATCTTTGAGGCTCAAAAAGTTTATAACCTCCTCTTCTGAAAGGAAGAAAATTCGGTAAAACGATTGACATTTATGAGTTTTGACTGAACACAAGGTGTTCAGAAAGCAATTAAAATGGGAAATAACTTTTCGATTGATTTCTGGATCAAAAATCCTTCTTGTAAGAGATTATTTCTTTCGATTGAAATATCGACTGACCAGTCGTCCTGTGAAGGTTAATTTAGGTATGAGAATATCGACTTTATGAAAACGCAATTTATTATTTTCTTATATCAAGTAAATTGATGGCTTTAGTTTGAAAATTGTAAAACTTTTAAGCCAATTTATTTGCCTTTTTAAGTAAAGTAATTTTTTGTGTGATTGGTTCAAATGTGGTTACTTAAAGCTGAAAAGCATTAAGTAAATAAGGTTTTAATGGGCATTCTGACAAGAAAGGATAAATTTGTATTTGTATAAGTTTTGAATTATGACTTTTCTACAATTGAGATATATATTTTTAAAAAATTCGATTTATTAATGATGTTTGAAAACAGAGAACAGAAATTTGTAAATTATTATGGGAATATTACTTATTTGAATAATGTTTTAATTCACTATTTTCATTCTTTTACAGTTCAAAGGAGAGATTTGAAGAATTGGTAGAGCAAAGAAGAATCCTAAGCTATCCATCACTAGACTCATCAACCTCTCAGAATTCAGATGGTAGAATATTTGTTCTTAGTATTATTTTGAGTCTCACATTCTCAATCATTAATTAATCTAGTGATCAAAAATACAATAATTTAAATGCAATTTCCTTTTCATCCCCTTTATTTGTAATATGTGCGTATTTAGCAAATATATTTTTTTTGGGAGGGGAGGAATCAGAAGACGCAACTTTTTTCTAAACCCCTTAAATGGTTTGCCCGTACAGTGTAAGGGCACTGATATTTTCTTTTTTCTAACACTTTGCTTTGCCCATATTTTTAATTCTTGTAGTGAGATTTTTTTGCTAAGGCTTTTAAGATATGTAGTTTGTCCATGTTACTTAAATACTTCTCATCAGAGATTTTCTTTGTGGTGTGAAAGCAGGAATAAATTAAAATTAAATAATTAAAAATATTCGATAAATAACAGGGACTGCCAAGGAAATGGGCAATTTGTTGCTTGAGAAGAAAGAAAAATGGAAAGGTAATCCAAGTTCAAAAAATATTTAAAATGTTACATATAAAAAAGGAATTAGTCGTTTCCGTAAAAATGCCAAGTTCAATAAAATTAAACTGGGAACTGAAAAAAAAATTCGAAATTTAACATAAAAAAATGTTTTATACTTATAAATAGTTTCTGCTTTTATTCATGTTAAAACTTACTAATTAACTATTTATTAATAAGAGAATTAAGATACAACCAAGGGGATTTTCCTATTTAGAATATTTTTAGGTATTTGTGATGTTTTATTTAGAATTTTCCCAATTTATTTTAAAGTCAATTGAAATTTTAAGCTAATGTTAACTCATTCATGATTTTTCTAGATTCTGAAAGTGAAGCATCTGCCGATATTATTCCGGACAATTTATTCAGTAATGCAGAGGCAGAAACTTCTGACGTCTGTTCTGAATCTGCTTCGGAAGATTCTCTTTCCTCTAAAAGACCCACAGAAGATATTCTTGTTCCCCATATAAGACTCAAGGTATCAATATATGGCTCAATATCAGTATTTTGAAAAAATCGATATAAGCCTAAATATTCTCAAATATACGATTAAATTTCAACTTTTAAATCAAAGTTTTATTAAAAAATGATCATTTTTGTGTGGATAGTAAAAATAAATATATTCACTTCTCTCTCTCATAAATAAATACTTGTTTTAGAGTAATTAATCAAATTATATATAAGTATGATTTAATTTGACTAATTACTATTAGTTTAAAGTAATTTCTTTATGCCTTAGGAAGAAACAATAATAGAAGAGAAAGAAAAGGACGAATCCATTCATATCTTATACCAGGTTAATATTTTTTGATTGGGTATTTAATAAATGAGACTTTTAAAAAATATTCAGAATCTCTATTGATATTTAAACAGTTTCATCTCTATATTACAGGTTCGGGCACTTGTTGCATATACTGCAAAAACTAAAGAGGAAATTAGTTACGACGAAAATCAAATCATCGAAATTATTGAAGAATCAGATACTCCAAGTGTAAGAAACTTAACATGTGATTTTTATCTAATTATGACATTTTTTTATCTTAATATTTTACACATTCTAAGTTATGATCTAAGTCTATTGTGTTATATGCTTTTTTACTATTTTGTTTCGTTAGTTTTATACTTGAATTTAATATACAGTAGTCAAAAAAAGTAACTTTTGGTAATTTTCGCAATTATCATCGTAGCAGGACAAAATTATAAAATGTTAAAGGCTCAAGAGAGAGAGAGAACAAAATTATACTATTAACATGTGTTGAGATTAATTAACATAGTTCTTTAACTTTTAAAACTGAATTTTCTAATTACCGTTGACATTTTTGTCCCCCTATTTGGTTTTCCCTTTTGGAATAAGCTTGAGTTTCAAAATTCAGCTAAAAAAAAAAAAAGAATCGAGCCTTACAGTAGTCGCATATGATGTGTAACATCTGACATGTGTTGTAATGGTAAATACGCAATAGTAACTTATATCCTGAAAAAAATGAATCGGGTATGATTGGAAATAATTTTCTATAGAATAACTATATCTTTAATGAAAATTTTATTTAGTTAACACAAGGAGTAATGCAATTTTTTATCAAAAATAATTATTCTTATTCAATTTGGAGAAGAACGGAGATAATAGACTTATGATAACTAAAATATGACACATATACTTGTGATTTCAAAGTATTTAAAAACCGTTGAAAAACAGCATCAATAACAGTACCACTGTTAATTGTCAAAACATTTTGATTTGTGTTCATTTCGAGCTTGAGTTCATCATTCAAAAAAGCTATGAGTGGCTCAGCTTTTGGCAAATTGATGTTAAAGTTAAAATCACCACTCAAAATCATGGGAAGCGAGTGATAGTTTTTTTTTTAAAGAGCAGAACCACTATCGGTATATCCCTTTAAGACCCGAAATATTTTTATCTGTAAATATTAAATTCTTCTGGTTATTAACACTATATAGACCCCAATGACCCTGGGAAAAATACTTAAAAAAAAAAAAAAAACCCCCCCCCCCCCCCCCCGGAACATAGACGGTACCCGCACGATCGTGCGGGTTGGGCATTATCTGTGGAACAGGTCACCTATGAGATTTTGCGAGTTATACATTTTTAGCTCTAAGTTGATAGAAGAAACAATCTTAATTTAACTAAAACTGTTACAAATAAGGAAATTGTGTTTGTTTATTTATTTTGAGATTGGCAACCGTGATGCAATTTTTGTACACTAGGAAAAGCAATTAAAGAATTTCTCACGGCATTCTATAATTAGGGGTACACAACAGGTATGTATTTTTAGCACCAAAATTACCGACATCCATTTCTAAACTTTATTTTAACATCTTCATTAGTGCCTATTCCAGTCAGTTCCTCTTGTAATATGACATTTACTTTCTTCAATGTGACCATATGATTTCCTTGTCTACTGTGGTATTACCATACTCAAGGCATTCTCAAACCTAGTTTCCAAATCTGTGAATTGAGCTTAAATAAACGTAGGTTAAAACGTCCTCTTCCAGGCAGATTGTCTGTGACAAAATGAGAAACTGGGAAAATTCACGGCGTCCAATATTATACTCCTTAAACTGAATTCTGGCAAGAAAATCTGAGGTAATGATCCATGTTTTAATGAAATATATGCTGCCACCTTGTAATTGTGCCAATTAACTTCATTAAAATTAGTAAATAAATCTGTTTAAAATAGATAAAATCTAGTTTCCCCTTGATTACATTTTCTTTTAAAATTAATCACCATCTGGTTTAATGAGAGCCACTATCGTAGACCCCCATTTACACTTCATGGACTCCCAAATTAGTTTTTCACTGACATGGACCCCTTGCAAATCGTCATAGACCCCTGGGGGTCCATATAAACCACTTTGGGAATCACTGATTTATACCATACAGTTTACTCCTTATAATCTTCCCTTCAAAAATTACAATTGTGTTTTTTTTTCCAGTTTTGTCATTGTCCAAATTTAAGATGCAAATGTTAAGAAAGGTCTAACTAGCGTTTTGTAAAGTAAAAACTTTTGTTTCTCTAGAAAGGAGCAAAGAATTAAAAAATCATCTTAACCCGTAGATGGCTCTGTTTGCCAGATATAGTCGTTTTTTGTTTGTTTTTTTTTAAATTTTTTTATTCCGGAAGATATTCTGTTATCATTAGCAACAATTGAACCGGAGTGAGTAAAGCTCCTTGCTGTTTCAAATTTATAACAGCCTATTTCAAGGTAGGGATCTAGTACTCTGTTTCTTGAGAACATGTATTTTGTTTTATCTTCACTTATAACTAAGCCCATTCGTCTTAACGCTACTTCAAAGGTAAAATATGTCCCTTTCAAGGCTGGAAGAGATCGAGCAATAAAGCCAATATATAATAAGCACAAGTAGTTATATTGATCTAGAAAGAATTACAAAATACAGCTGCAAAAAAATGCATTGTAACACATCAATATTTTTGTATGTTTGGATTTATATCATAGATAAACACGTCATAAAACACTTAAAAATCCATTTTTTATGAAATTGAATTTAATAGTTCAGGAAATACCCAGTCCGATATTACGAATGGAAGACTCTCTTTATCTTAAGGGGTCACATTCTAATTTAATCAATGACTGTGGTAACCAAATGGTCATGGTCACGAACTCATAGCCGGCGTTGTTCAGTAGGGAGTTCGAGTCATGGTGCCCCTGCCGAGTAGAGCATGACTATTTGGAAATGAATGACGAAAAAAATGAACGAAAATGAAAATGACGAGGTCCGTTTCCAATAGAGTCTACATTGCTGTGGAATGTGACGTTATTAAAAATCAACTCAATTACTTTACTCATCCTAGTTATCAATTTATTTAATTGCGTGTTGTTAAATAATGGATAAAGTTGTATAATTCGCTTGAGCCTTCTGATCTAGTATATGGACTTCTTAGAGTTTTTCCGATTATCTCGAAATTGCAGATCAGATTTTGGAACATAAGATATTTAAACCACTTTCTAACTTATTCCGAAAAAAGAAAAAGAGCGTTGGATTTTATAAAGGAAAAAGTTCTGTTTTATAAGTAAATGAAACATGCAAATTAAGCTCTCATTAGTCCATTAACTCTATAATTTAGTGCCCTTTGAACCATCAAATATGATACAGATTTTATCCTGATGCAATGAGGTTAGGGAAAATTACCAAGCGTTCCGTTTTTTGACGACTATACGGTCGACTCACATCAAAACAGAGAGATAGGGAAAAAATGAATCATCCTAAGTAATTTTTGCAGTCTCCTTTGAAGCTAAGCAAAATTTGTAGCAATTCTAACGGTTCAGAAAGAGCTAAATGATTACGTTAATGGTTCGAGAAACTAAACGAATATGGTTAATTAAATTTTCCTCATTTTTTGTGTTAGTTTTCTGTCTTTGTCATAGAATTAGGCAGAGGTTGGCTTAAATACCTGATGTTCCTTTCTTTCCAATCTAATTATTGGTTAGAGAAATATTCGGGAAAAGTCTTGAGAGGAAACATGCAATATAATTTTACCTAATTGGTTCACATAGTATTTTCTAAATTTTTAAACATTATATGATAGTTAATATGTATAAAGCAATACATAGCCATTTATTCATAGCTACAACACTACATGATTTCGATGGCCAAACAGAGCAGTGTGCGTTTTAATTGGAAAAATTGGAAACGTGAAAAGATCTTGGGGAGCGAGTCCAGGACTTTTATATCTTTAGAAAATTATATTTCCCGAATTTCCACTAATTCAACAATTTTTTGAAGTTTAGGACGCTATTATAGATAGGACAATTTTCTATCTATACATAGTGGTTAGATTTAAGAAGCACAAGAAAAACCCAAAGTTAGTTCGAATCAGAAGTGAAAGTGCATTATATTTTAAATAGATGTAGTTATAAAAATTAAGGGGGAGAGGAATAGGAAATTTATAAGACACTCAACAATATATATATATATTTATTTATTTTTATGTGAAATCAGGAGTGGAAAAAGCTGGCATCTGAAATAAGAAAATTCCTTTTTAGAAGTTAATGAATTCTTTAACATCAGTTTAGTTTCCCATGAATCATCAACAATAATACTAGTTTTGTTCAGCTGCTAGTTGAAAAAAATGGTTACCGTTATCCATTTTTTAACGATTTTACAACAATTGTGGAAGTGATTGAATATTTTTATATTTTAACACTGAATCTAAAAGTGATGGTATAAAATTTCTATTATATTTATCTTGGAATTGTAACCAATTCCATTACAGGAAAGAGAGAAGGTGATCTTACTTTAGAAATTTAGTATAGATTCTAAGTTACTTACTTTGTTTTTACTTTTACTTGCCAATTATGTTACTTTGATTACAAAAGCAGAAAACAACAGAACAAAGAAAAACCCTATTTCACAGCTCTACATTTTTAAAAAACAGATTCTTAGAAAATCTTTCTCAAGAATAAAAATTTTATCTAGTTATCATTTTCTTTTTTAAAAAAATTTCTTAAAGACATGCTTTTAGTCAATTAAGCATATTAATAGCATTGATTATTTCAACATAATATGTTTCTGCGGAAAACGGTTTCGTCACCTGCTTCTACATGTGCTTGAACAAAGTTAAGAATGCTGTAATTAAAAATTATGTGCATTATTTTAATTTCTTACTTAACACATGGTAACGTTGCTCCAGGTACTATTGTCTTCTTAAGGGAAAATGAGTTACAATTATGTACATGGAAAACTGGTAGTATTTGCAATATTACACCTGGAATTGATGGTAAGGTGAGAGTTGTTGAAATGAAAACTGAAACGGTGTGTGTGTGTGTGGGGGGGTACTTATAAGAGATATATCTCTAAAATATTTGTATTTTGTCAATTTGTGATAATCTAGTGTAAAATTGTGATATATATAGCCATTATATTAAACTTATTATATTTGAAACCTTTATATGTTTCAAGCAGAGATGTAATCGTAAGTCAATTTAAAAAGAATTGAAGTGGATTTATGCTTAGTATTAATTGGATTTTTATATTATTGGATTGATTATTGTAATTCGGGTTCTTGCTGTTATGTTTAGCTTGCATTAATAAAGAAGTACTATTAATAATCTTGGCTTATGCTGAGTTATAAATTGAATAATATGTAGTATTTACGATGGAACCATAATTTAATTTTAAAATTGAATTATTAAATCTTAAAAATCTAAATTTTTATCAAGTAACTCTTCAATCATGTTTCTAATATTATTAATGTTTAGGATGAGGAGTTATATATAAAATTCCTACTTTAAGAAATTGGAGTATTTTTAACTTATGCTTTTTTTTTTAAAAGATATGTTCTGAACATAAGACAAAAGAAATATTGATTTGTTGGAAAGCCCAATCAAACATTTTCGTAAAATGTTATTAAGCTAAATCTAAAATTCAGTCATTCATTTAAAGCCTTTAATACTAATTAAGTTCGAATGTATTTTGTAATGAAATAACACACTTTAAGCTTCCAAAGGAGACGATATATGACATGCTACATCAGTAATGCATTTCATTGTGAAAGCTTTTTACTTATTTTGATTTCTCTGTAGGGTCATGCTGTTGGAATCTGCAACGGAAAACAAGGACTTGTCAAGCTTGGCAACACGAAGAAAATCGGTGGCTAGAAAGAACACGAAAATGCATATATCTCTATAATACATTGTAATTCACTTTTAGTTATAATAATTCAAAAATTCACTTTACATTTTGAATTATGGTAATGGTAAATGTATATCCAATGTAATGCATATTCAATGCACTGTTTGAATTTTCTTTAAAATATTTGTGTGTGTGTGACAAATTGGTAAAAAGTTGATTTAAAAATAATAAAATTTAAGCAAAAAACAATGTGCTTCTTTTCTTTGTTTTTACTATTAAGAAAATTAATTCGTGGTTTTTTAATCATTTTTCTGATTTACGAATGTAATATATCTCGAATAATTAATACGGTAATGCCTCGACTTAAGTTACCTCAACTTACGCGAGTTCGGAGTTACGTGATTTTCAAATCTCGTAGATTCGTCTTTTTTTTTTCTTTTTTCTCATCACTAAAACTCAGGCAGAATCAGTGCCTGAGCCTGATGAAATTGGTAATGTGATTGAAGAAGCTGTCAATCTTGCCAGGTAAATAAATTTAGTAGTGGACAGTGATGACGTTTAAATACTGCTGGATTCCCACAATCAGGAGCTGACAATGGATGAACTCTTAGAAATGCATGAGCAAGAGCAAGACACTGAAGAACTTGAGTCTTTAGGCCTAGTTCAATCAGAAGATTGAATGACGGTTGTTAATTTGACAGAAGACCTCAGTTTAAGGTATCCGACTACGTTCGGAACCGTGATTTTTCAAAAGGGTGTAAATGGATAATATTTATGATATTTAGTGTCACTTAAATTAGAATACTTGTATAAAATTGTTTTAAGGACTATGACAAAAAAAAAATTCTTAAATACAATATTTTGGCAAAAAATTAACTTAGAATAACCTTTTTTCCAAATGTTCTCCTTTTGTAAAAAATGCTTCTATTGTATTAATATTTTGCCTGTACTCAGTTCAGACCTCTGTACAGAGGCTCAACTAGAATTTTTGAAATGCATAACTTGGAAGTCGATTTATCCATGTTTTACGAAAACAGAAGGGAGAAATTTTAAGAAAATACGCCTATAATTATTTCAAATGGTTGTAACTCTGAAAATAATTTGAATTTCTTAAAAATCATAGTTGTGAATCATCATGTGGATGCTGCACCAGAACTATTTTTACTATACATCTGAGAGATTCATGTGCCTAACGAAGGGTTAAACAAAGTAAGTGTATGCAGGTATAAATATAGTCCATTTTAAAAACATGTCATTTAAATAAACATTAAATTGAAAAGCCAAATTTTTTATATACATTTTTTTAGTATGAGTTGATGAAAAACTTCTAATATGTATTTCTATATATTGAAATTTTTCAAATGGGTGAAATTTTAAGTCTGATATATTAAGTTTTGACTGGATATTCCTACTCAACAAATAAATGAATGGAGAACAACGTGTTCATTTGTTACGTTTGTAGGCTACTGTGAACGAAGCTCAGTGCAAAACAACTTTAAATAGTGCTTCAATGAATAAAGGAAAACTCATAGGGAAATCTCAATTTCGCACCTCTAGTATAAAATACAATAAAAATAGTATATCTGTAAAGAGTAATATCATTGAGAAAGGTTCAATTAAAATCTGAAGCAGACCTCGTAATAATTAATTTTTTTTATGTCGGAAAATAAATTCCTTATAGAATTAAATAAAATTTCAAATTATTTACATATTTCAGAAAGCATATTATATTGTAGCTATAATTTATATTTTCTAATTATTTGCATAATTTATATAATGCGGGAGACATAATTAGAATTTTTGTGACTCCTTAATATACTAAGCTAAACTAAACTGAGTGACGCAACAGCTCATGAGGGCCAAGGCCTACTGTGCCCATCTCAGTATTCGTGACCTTGGGCGCTGAGATGCATTAGCAGATGTTCCGGTTAAGAGGTCAGTCTGATGCGAAATCCCCAGTATTTAATCCCCAAGCAGGCTTGGTACTCATTTATCGACCCACTGAAGGTATAAAAGGCTGAGTCGATCTTGTCCAGCAAAGGAACAAAACCCCGGGCCTGTGGTGTGAAAGAGCGATACACTACCACTATGTCACTGGACTTCCACTCCTTAATATATCAACTTAAAAGTGACATTTCTAAATCTAGGCTCTGGTTATTAAGCATATTTCAGTTTGAATCCTTAAATTAATCTTATGGTTTTGACAAAACACGTTAATAAAAAATTAATGGTTGATATCTTTTGTTCATTGCTGCACCAAATTGATGTTCGCTCAAACAAAGTCCGGATGAAAGAATTTTTTTTTTCAAACCGATTCTTTTATTCACACAATTCCTACTATTAGTTAATTCTCTCCCTATATTCAGTGGATGAATAAAACGTATTTTATTAATGATTGAAAATTTGAACGATATACATATATATATCGTTCAAATTTTCAATCGTTAATAAAATACTTTTTATTCATTCACTGAAGTTCAAATACATTTTTTAAAGCTTGTAGTGAATGACACTTGATGTTAATACAGTTTTTCAAATATTAATTCATTAACTAAATTTTATTTTGTAATTTTAAATTTATTCCGCGTTATTTCTGGTGAAGTTAGAACTAGAACCAACTAATGACACCAGTAAATTTTTCTAACGAATTTTTTCTTGGCTTCAAATATATTTTTTTGAACTTGTCGTGGATGGCACTTGATGTTGATACAGTTTTTTTCAATATTAAATCATTAATTAAATTTAATTAACTGAAATGAAAATTTTCTTTGTTAACTTAAGCAGGAATTGAGTTAATTTTTTTTTATATTCCATGTTTTTTATAGGAAATACTCTGTCATAGATCTGACCCGCAGTGTGGAGGGGACCGATACTCTTTAAATCTGTTGAGGCTCAATGTCCTCCCTTTGGTATAGTGTGGTAATTAGGAGAGGGGTGCCAGCTCAGATGTCGTCCTCATTATTTGACCGAGGTTCAAAATGTTTAGGTCCGTTTCTAATAGACCTCAAGTGGTTTTATAGTGTGACGTTAATGTAACTCTCACTCACTCTCACAGATATTGTTCAATAAAATTCACAACTCATTCACAAACTGTAAACTAAGTGCGAAATAAATGATGTGGCTACGAGTGTTTCTCAATTTAAATAAAACATTTATTAAGTATTTACAAGGATGCATAAAAAAAGCTTAAATATTATCGCGCACGCTCATAGCCGTCCGTTTCCTCCAAACGCATCTAGAGGAATTTTCTTTCCCTCTCTCTTCGGAGCGCTTTTCCTCCCCCTGTTGCCACCAGAGAAAAGAGAAACAACGCTTACACCCCTTCCTAGGGTCAGTCACCCCTTCGCTCCTTGGGTGACTAAGATTTATTAGGCGCTCGCCCCTCCTTGGGTCAATCACTCCTTCGCTCTTTCAGTGTTTTCGCGACAGATATGTTTTAGTGCCTATTATTTCACAATCAAATTGAAGTCAATTAACTGTAGTTTTTGGGTGTGTAGATCTTAATCTTTTGCCTTTTTAGGTGCAAAATTTCGTCCTAGTCGCTATAAGTTTTCCCCATGTGATAAGCATTAAATGCAACAAAATGCCAATATTTCTGGTTTGAAAGCTATGTTGCTTCAATTTATTAATTTTGCACAGAAGAGTCAACTTCATCCATCCCCTTGTATAGAAAAGGCAGCATTGCTTGTAAGCTTTCTAAGCGAAATTACTGAAAAACAAATACTAAAACTTGTGAATACTATCATAACTTTGAAAGACGATAAATTTTTGACAAGGAGTTTATAAAGTATTGTTTTCAAACTTGATTTGTTGTTTCATTTCACTTTGTGATGAATATGACAAATACAAAGCATTCCAGTGCTTCATATTTTTATAGAAATTCCGATATGTTAATATTTTGAATTAATACTAAGCATTCAGTTAATGGATGTGTTTTATTCAAAAGCTAATCCCTCTCAAATTTTCCTACTTTCGTTTCTTGATCTACTGCTGTCTTAGAAAGTCAGTGTTTATGGTTTAAAAAAGCCCGAAAGAAGCAATTTGTAGAAAAATGTTTTAGATGAAATAGTATTCGTATATTACTACAAAAGAGAGAGAGAGCATTTCTATTAGCATCTTGCACCTAATATAATAGTTTAAACTAAACTGATGGAGTAAAACTTTCTTTTAAAAACTTAATATAATATTCTTTAGCTAAAAACGTAAACCTACTATAATATTTTATTGCTAACATCTGTGTATTAATCTACTTCAAAATTACTTTCATTTTAAATATAACAAATGTATTATTAAATATAACAGGTAAATTATCTTAAAAATTGTTATTGCATGGAATGTTTTGATAGTTGTGTGAATACAACTTTTGTGAAAATTGTATTCTTGAAAGAAGAAATACTACTGATTTACTGTTTGATTGTTTATTTTCTTAAAATGTATTCTAGTTTTAAGAGGTTTCTTTTTTGTAGCATACTTATTTCCTGCTTTGAATTTATAACGACTTGCTATGTGCTCTAAAAGTGTTGGTACTAGAATAGATCTTTTTTTTTTATAAATTAAGTCTTGAAGATCTCAAAAAGTAAAAAGATTGTTGTCAACCATGTTTTAGTGATATTTTCTGTTATCTACTTGTTGATAAGGAGTGTGAAGAATTAATTATCACAAACCATGGGAAGAAAATAAGAGATTGTTAGAGAAACTTTGCATCTGATAAAGACGATACATTATACATACAAAAAGTTCCCGGAATAGGTTAACTCTATAAATTAAGAAATAGAACATTAGAGTTTAATCTTATTAACCTCAAACTACTGTCCTCCAGCATCCACACACTTGTTCCAGCATTCGTAGGATTGTTTAAAACACTTCTGGAATCCATTTTTTGAGATGCCCTTCAGTTGCTTCGTCGCATTCTCCCTCGGCTTTAGTCTATGCGAAATTTCTCCTTCCTTGGTGATGTTTTTGCTTCCCATTCACTTCAATGACGTTTTGTCTGAGAGTTGTAAAGAAAGCATCATGCCTCATCACCTATCACAATTTTCTTCAAGAAGATGTCATCATCATTAGCCATGTCAATCAAATCCCTAGGCATGTTCATTCTCATTTCTTTTTGTTCAGGTGATTACATTTTTGGAACCATGTGCAAGCAAACACGATGCAGGATCAAATATCATGAAGAATGCTGTGAACACTACCATGTGAAATTCCAAATTCAGAGGCAATAGCATCAATGATTATTCGTCTGTCCGCACACACGATTTCTCGAACACGCTCAACATTCCCATGTGTGGTAGAAGAGGGGAGCTCAGTCCGTAGGTCATCTTCGGTTTGTGTGACCTTCACGAAAACGCTTATGCTACTCGTACACAGCCGTTTTTTACATGGCATCGTTTCGGTATGCTTTCTTCAGCATCTGGAGTGTCTCAGAAAGGTGATTTATGTGGAGGAAAACGCAGAATTTGATGTTTGCACTCTGCTCCAAAGATAACATTTCAAAATCTGACAAATGAAAAATCAGAATCGCTTTGTCAGAAATAATCCGCAGCTAACGCCGACGGTACTGGAAAAGAATTCCAGTTAGCTGTGTATTTTCCTTATTTGTGTTACCAACCTCCAAAAGAGATATTTCCCCACCAACGTGAATGCAGGTGACCATTCCGGAAGCTTTTTGACTCTAGTTGTATAAATCAACTCCTCTACTCATGAATTATTTTGTTGCTGCTTATAAAAAATTACCAATTAATCTTATCCGTTTTATTCAATGTATTTTTTGAGAGACTTTCTCATCAGTTTTTTTTATGAAATAGACTTATTCAAAGTCAGATTGTTTATTTTTCACCTTAATGGTCTATTATTAGTTAATTAATAGAATATCTAGTTACTTAGAATATCTAAGTAAAATGTAAAAGTCTATTAATCACTCACACGCTATAAGCAGGCATGATCTGTTATTTTCTGAAGTTCTAGGTATTCTGTTTGAAATAACTAATTTATGGGTTTCAATAGTAGCATATACATAAAACATATGTATGTTTGGGTGGAAAAAAATACAATTATCCATTAACTAGGTTTTGTTCTTTAAATAAATATATATATATATATGTAATAATTCACGTAAATTTTCTTGAGCCTTCCAAGACTTCGAGTGATAATTAATTTCTAGTTTACCCGCCTAATGGGAACTAACCATGGCCTTACCTCTCAAAAAACTAAAAGTTTAGAGTTTTTAAATCAGGCTGATTCAATCTTTCATCACCTACGGAGGTAGACCCATCAGGAACGCTTTTACCAGAAATCATGTAATTTTATTAGCTTCCTGTTGACTATGGCTGTAACCCTTTAAGACCCCAACCCGCATGATCGTGCGGGTTAGATATTCTTATACGTTTTTGCTTCTGGAATAGTCGTATCTAAGAAAATCCCGAATACAACGGTTGAGCGGGTTTGCAGAAAGTGTAAGGTATCACTTTTTATCGACAGACGATAGTTGTGATCCATGTTTTACTTTCAACTGGCAATTCTAGCTTTGTTTTCAAATACTATACCGTTCGAATTAATTGGGACAAACATGTTTTTCTTGTTTGAGTTGGTATGTGATTACTAGTGATGTCCTGAACCACCTCAAACCCGTTATATCTGCCTTTAGGTAAAATGACAGATCGACTTCGACTATAATTTATTCATTTCAATGCATAAGGAGCTCAGTTGTGAGCCTTTCAGTGGGGCAGCTGGTAGTTTTAATTTTGCGTTCCGTATAAGACGTGTTACTTTTACTTGTTCAAAGAGGGATATTACTCCGAGGAACTGTTCCAAAGTAAATCGCTCTCAATGAACGCACTTCTATGACTGTGAGAGATGTAACTATGGCAGTTGGGGTGATCGAATTAAGTGTTTTAAGAACATTTCAAAATTCTGCATCATCGTCTCGAAAAAGAGAAGAAAAATGTGGGCGCAAGTGGAAAATTACTCCAAGAATTGATAAAACTTTAATAAAAAGTAGTAAAATAAATCCAAGAATGATAAGCATAGACCTTTGAAGAGATTTATTGGATAATGCTGTCGAAGTGAGTACTTCAACTGCACGGAAAAGGCTTCTGGAAGGTGACCTTAAAGCAACAAGACTAAGGAAAAAAACTATTTCTTACTCAGAAAATGATGAAAAAACGCTTAGCATAGGCCAAAAAATACCGATCATGGACTGTTAACAACTGGAAGAAGGTAATTTTGAGTGATGAAGCATTTATTTGAGCAGGGTAGCAAATCAAGTGTAGTTAAACGAATAGAAGTTGAAACTTTGTTACCAGATCATATCCAACAGATTGTAAAACACCCTTCTAAACAGATGTTTTTTTTTGGGGGGGGGGTACAAAAAATAGCCCTGGAAGCTTAGTTCCTCTTAAATACAGGATGAATTCTGTCAAATATATAGAAATATTATGTATAGTAGGATTGTTCCATTCATGGAAACATTTAATGGAACATTTCAACGTGACTTGGTCCTTTGTCACAATTTGAAATTAGTCCAGACTTTTAAGCGGAAAATAAAATAAAAGTGCTCTATTGGCTTAAAAATTACCCAGACTTAAATCCTATTCAAAACTGATGGCATATTCTCAAGAATCGTTTCGCTAAGATGAATAGCACGACAACAGAGCAAATGATAAAAAGGGCTATACTAGTGTGTTAATAAGATGGTAAAATCAAGAACATGTTTGCTACTCGAGTTGAATCAATGCAAAGACAGGTTGAAAAGGTCATTTCTGCTAAATAAAGACATACTTCGTACTAATATACAGAATTTTCAGTCTATTTAAGGTATGCAATGATAAAAAGCTAAGGTTTTAGAAAAAATCACTTTTTTCCCATTTGTCCCAATTAATCAGAACAGTATAGTACAACGAAAATCCGTCTTCTTTTAATCTGTCGTAAAACTTCCCAAAACAGTCCAGCAGCTAGCGTCTGATGTTCGCCATTTTGAAGCTTCAAAGTGCAGATTTCGATTTTGTATCCAACAGAAAAAAAAATTAAAGTAATTTATACTTTTTTTATGTGTTTTACATTTTCAATACCTCTTTAATTATTCTGGCTTTTTTATATTAGAAAAATAACTGTTTTTATTATTAAAATGTAAGTTTAAACATTCTGATCTATAAATAGATCACTGGGCGTTAGTGGTAACTAATATCATTTCCCCCTCGTTTCCTTTCTTCCAGAATGTCTCGACGTAAAGTGTTTCACACCGCCGAAGAAGCGTTAAAATATATGTTTTCTAAGGAAATAGAGTCTGATATAATTGCTTTACTGCCTAATGTGGATGAGTTAACTGACGAAGAATATTTTAATAATAATGAAATGACTACTCCATCGGTAAAATATCTATCAGGTAATGTAGAAATTTGTGTACCCATGGAAAAAATAGAACAATATGAATCGATAGACATAAGCAATGACGGCCCTAATAGTACGGAGCAGCTGCCATCTAGCGCCAGTAATACCGTGGTTCTTATGTGACTACTGTTTCAACAAAAAGAACGAAATAACTATAGTTAAATGGAAAGATAAGTGTATAACAACAGCGACAAACTTTGATTACATACAGCCTTTAATCCAAGTTTCAAGGCATCAAAAAGGTTTGAAAAAAAATCCCAAATTTTGCAACCTAATACTATTCACCAGTATAACAAAAATATGGGTAGAGTCGACCAGCATGACTGGCTCTTAGAAAATTACACAATTCAGATCCGTGGCAAAAAATGGTACTGGCCAATCTTTACTAGAGTTATCGACTTGGCTATCGTAAATACGTATATTCTGTATACGTATATTCTGTTCAATTTAACAAATTATGAAAAGAAAAGTATAAAAGACATCCGAAGATATATCGCAGTTGCGTACCTCAAACGGGGAACAAATTCTAAGAAAGGCATTGGAAGACCTCTAATGATGTCATCAAGCTCAAACGTAATAGACTCTGTGCGTTTAGATAGAAAAGACCATGTTATAAGAATAAGACAAAACCAAAGAAGATGCCAGTTTCAAAAATGTAAGGGTAGACTTCTTACGTTTTGTACAAAATGTAATGTAACCATTTGTCTGAAATGTTTTCCATTATATCACTTAACTTTTACAAATTGGCTACATAAAATTATAACTAAGTAAATTTAGATCAGTAAAATAATATTTTTTCTTTTAAATCTCATTAGTTGCTTTTAAATTCACAAAAGTTTCATTTTTCTCCCTAAATTTGTAATTCTTTAAATATAAAAACACAGGAAAGTTACTTGGTCTTTTACTACCATAAGCGCCCAGCGATCTATTTATAGATCACCTATTATCTCAGCTGCTAATTACGGAAAATGGATACAACTTCATAATTGCTCTATTTATGATATATGAAATGTAATTTAAACATATATTTTTCAAAAATTTCGATTTTAAAATAATTTGGGCGTTAACGGGTTAAGATACATTACGACTACATTCAGTACCGTGATTTTAAAAAAGCGCAAAAATGGATAATTTTCTTGATATTTAGTGTATAAAATTGTTTAAAGGACATTTTGACAAAAAAAAATAATTTAAATATGATATTTTAGCAAAAAATTAACTTAGAATAAAATTTTTCAAAATGTTCTCCTTTTATAAAAAATGCTTCTAAAATAATAATATTGTGTGTGTGTGTGTGTGTGTGTGCTTATATAAAGTAAAGACTTCTCCAGAGAGTCTGAACTATTTTTTTTGAAAAATTCACATTATCTTCAGAGTTACAACCAACTAAAATAATTATCGGCGTTTTTTTCTTAAAATTTCTCCCCTCTGTTGTCGTAAAACATGGATAAACCCACTCCTAAGGTATATATTTCAAAAATTCTAGTTGAGCCTCTGTACAGAGGTCTGAGCTATATACAGGCAAAATATTATTGTAACAGAAGCATTTTTTACAAAAGGAGAATATTTTGAAAACTGGTCATTCTATGTTCATTTTTTGTCAAAATATTGTGCTTAAATAATTTTTTACTGTAATAATATTCTTAAAACAATTTTATATATACATTTTCTAATCTAAGTAACACTAAATATCATAAATATTATCCATTTATACGCTTCTGCAAAATCATGGTTCCGAACGTAGTCGGATACCTTAAACATTTTACACCATCGCTTTATTGATTTTGCGCCAGGAAGTTTGCTTCCATAAAGATGTCGAAATTTACACTGAAGAAAAGAAAGAGCGATTTCATTTCGTGAAACCAAAGAACACATTGATTGAGCATTCAGTTGAATTGACGCTATTTCGGCAAAAAATGATGTCTTCCTTACAAATGTTTCCCCGAGTCAATCTTGAAGGAGCATTCGAGCTGTTTACTGAACAGCCCATGAGGGCTAAAGCCTACTGTGCCTATCCCAGTTTACGTGACCTTAGGCGCTGGGGTAGAGATGGCTATTCTTTCCGAAAAAGATCGATTTTTAAATCGATTCGAATCGTAACCCGATGAATCGATTCACAAAAAAAATCAAGGTCTAAAAGATCGATTTCTAAAAAATCGATTTTTTATCAAATCTGCATTTACAATGTAAATATAAACCCATTTTATGAAAAACAAGAGAAAGGTTTCATAATCAACGATCTCTTATTAAAAAATCAGGGAATTTTTTAGTTCAGGGAATTCGACAATTACAATTATTTTTTTTATCATATCAGAGTATCAGGTATAAAAGAAAACATTTATTTTCTAAATGTATTTGTTACATTAAAAAGTTTAGAAAATAGATAATATAGCTTATAGTTCCCAATGATAAATATAAATAGTTTTAAAGATATTACATTCTACTAATTGTAAATAATTTTTTTATGGTTTTTACCAAAAAAAAAAAAAAAAAAAAGTCGAATGTTTTTTTTCTAGGATGAAATATCGATTTCCTGTATCGATTCAGTGCTACATATCGGTTTTAAGAAATCGATTTTTTTTTTGCCCAGAGAAATTAATTCTTCGATAAATCAATTTCAGATCGCCACCCCTAGCCTATCATCCCAGTTTACGTGACCTTAGGCGCTGAGGTGCAGAATTTTTTTCCTTTTTTTTTCAAAATAGATTATCGGTCTTCAAATTTTGTCGAATCACTGAACCTTTAAAACTATAAGGCAGTGATTCCCAAAGTGGTCTATATAGACCTCCAGAGGTCTATTGCGGTGTCCATGCCAGCGAAAAAATAAGTTGGGGATCCATGAGGTGTAAGTGATAGTGACCCTCATTAAACTAGATCGTGACTTTAGCTTTAAAAGAAAATTTAATCAATTGGAAACCAAATTTTACCTATTTAACAGATTTATTTACTAAAATTAATTAGGTAAATTTGCGCTTACAAGGTGAAAGTATAAATTTTATTAAAACAACAATCATTTTAGCGTTTCTTTCCAGAATTAAGCTAAAGAGGTACAATACTGGAGGTCCCGAATTTTCTCACTTTGTCACAGACAATCTGTCTCTGTGTGTGTGGACGTTTTAACCTACATTCAACATTTAACTGCCTTTCATTCAGATTTTGAAACCAGGTTTGAGAATGCTTAAACTATGGTAATGACACAGTTGGCAATGAGAGAATTCATATGGTCATATTGGAAAAAAATGTAGTAATAACTGTCAAAAAGTCATTCAAGTTGATAAATTTTCAAAAATTCAATATTATTAATTAAGTCGGGGTCTACCCAAACCAAAAAACGTGTCAAGGGGTCTATGAGACAAAAAAGTTTGGTAACCTCTGATATAAGGTGTTTCTAGGGAAACCCATCCAAAAATAAAAACCCCTTAGAAGAAAATCATATAAAATAAATATTTGATAAAATTCAAAGTACACTCACTCCCAAAAGTCAAGCACGGAGAGGAAAATGCTAATTCCCGAAAACCAATCAGAATTGAAGAGGATGCAATTAGCTGCAGAGGTAGATGGAAGTATGCAAATATGTTAGGTAACAGCCAATCGTGCTTCCATGTCAAGAAATATTCAAAAAGGGCAGTATTATAAGAAGCCAGCTTTATGAAGGGTGCGACATAGCCATCCTGTGATGACTAAGTCGTTCCGGATCCGCGTAAGCTAGAGGTGTGGGATTATCAAAATGATGAGACATGTTGGTTCTTAATACAACTTTTATTAAGAATAACTTATATTACTTAATTCTAATTGACAACTTTAATTAAAGTGAGAGTTAACACCCAATTAAATCTTGTATTTAAGTCAGATCACGCAACTAGAACATTTATCTTAATTATAATAAATAAACCGATTCATCTAACTTCCTATACCTAAATATTACCTTTTGCAGATCTCCTTCCTACAGTGATTGAGAGATATCTATAATGTCACTTTATATACGACGATTCCAACTTCTTTACAATTTACTTCTATTCCTTCCAAAGCTATCGGACTGCTAACTCTTGAACTGAAAGATTCCACACTAAGCTATCTCTAAACTTGCCGCCCTCGATCAGAATGATTCCTCACTAAACTATCTCTAAACTTGCCGCGCTCGATCAGAATGATTCCTCACTAAACTATCTCTAAACTTGCCGCGCTCTTATCATCAAAGCTTCTATCCTTTTAAAGTATATCTCATTTACATTTTATCTTCGTTTATCTTCTTGGTATTGGGTTGGAAAGGTTTTGCCATTAATCGTGGCCGTCAAAGAACATAGGAGTTATGTTAGCAGAAGGACGCGAGAGACGTAACAAGGGTTACAAAAGTTGATTGTAAGTGCTGATAGAAGGTGTTTAAAACTCTTTCGTACAATTTGTTTTCAAGACATACGTGTTTCTATGACTTCCAGAAAATGAATGGGAGATTCTGAGTGCTGGCGTGCTGTGGGGTGCATTGAAGAAGGACAGTCGATCACAGATATTGGTCTTTTCTTCGGTGTTCATCATTCTGTAATTTCACGTTTATGGAAACAATTCCAAACCACACAGACAGTTGTCCGAAGGCCCGTAGGTTGTCGCCCAAGGGTTGCAACCCCCACGGAAGATCGATATATTGCTATTGTAGCCTAGCGGAATCGCAGAGTGACCTCCACACGTGTGATATCTATGGTTACAGAGTCCATTGGTAAGGCTATATCTGCAGCTACTGTACGTCGAAGATTACATATGAATGCACTGTATGCCCGGGTACCTCGAGTTTGTGCTCCTCTATCAGTCCAATAAAGAGGGGCGAGATTAAAGTGGTGCCAGGAACATGGAAATTGAGATGTGTCTAAATGGGGCAATGTCATGTTTACTGATGAGTCAAGATTTGCTCTGGAGCCAGATGACAAGCGTATAAGGATATGGCGTAAACAAGAAACACGAAATCAGCCCCCAAACATCACGAACATCAAGCATTCCGAGGCGGAAGCATTATGGTGTGGGCAGGGATTTCATTAGGATACCGCACCGACCTGCACATCTTTAAACCGGGTTCTGTGACGGCTGTCCGGTATCGAGATGAAGTTCTAGAACCCATTGTGAGATTGTACGCTGCAGTAGCTGGTCCTACTTTTGTTTTAATGGACGATAACGCACGTCCCCATAGAGCTGACATCGTCGATGACTACCTGGAGAATGAAGAGATTGTGCGTATGGCGTGGCCAGCATATTCGCCCGACCTTAATCCCATTGAAAATCTTTGGGATGCTCTCGGCCGTGCTGTATCCTCACATTTCCCACCTCCAGCCACTCTAATTGAGCTGGAAACTGCTCTACAAGAAGAATGGTGATTGCTTAATTCTGCGGTGTTTGACCACCTAATTGAAAGCATGGCCAGAAGATGTAAACTTTGCATACACATGAGAGGAGATCACGTACTCTATTAATGTCCTTTTATTTCATTTTATGTTTATTTTCACTTTATACATAATTCTGTTTAAGTCTCCAGTATGACATTATCTGATAACTTACAAAAATTTAATATTGTTTTCATTTCTGTATATAATTATTGATTTTGTTTTATGTATAAATAAATATGCTACTTTACTGCCAAATTTTGTGTTAATCAAAGCAGTATTTGTTGATTTTTTTGATTTTACATTTTCGTGCTTAACTTATGGAAGTGAGTGTAGATCAGGTTTTTATAGCTACTTTAAGTAAAGACAATTTAAGAAAAATATTGAGTTTTTATTAAAATTGTTTAACCTAATATTAATGTAATTTATTCATTAATAGCATTAATTCGTGCACCAGATGTCATTTCAACCCTTATATTATATTTAGTAACTGAATATGTTTTTTTTTATTACAGTTTTACACAAATGTGGAAGTCTAGGTCCATTGAAGCTATCTGCAGTCACATTTCATATTCTGCGTTACCTTTTTTTTTGTATTTTGCTTTTGTTGCCACATACGTTGAGAGAAACATTCACAACTTAAATACGTTGTTGCGATGAAAATTATGATTGAATATTGGGTCGCGAATATTGCAACTTTGAGAAGTACTGCACTAGAGAGTATAAAATAATTTTGTGGAACCCTGGATCATAAGCAAAAGAATACATATTATCTAGGTCAGTGAATATCAACCACTGTGCTGCTGCTCTTTTGTGTGCCGCCTAATTCTTGAAGTGTGCCTCCAAATTTTTTAAAAATTATTAATTATACTCTGTGAAATAAAATAATAAAATCTAGAGCCAAAACGAACTAAGTGTATTCATGGTATATTTAACTTATCCTTTCGTGGATGGATGGATATAAAAGAAATTTGATTGGGTTCGTAATTCATCTGTGTACAGATACATGTGTACATGAATTAACTTTGAATGGAGAGAAAAAAAAACCCAATTTTGTTCTAACGGAATCGAGATTTAATTTCAAAACTTCGGAAGAGTGCATTAATTTATTTTGGATTAATATTAGAGGCGATTATCTCCTAATATCTGAAAAGCTTTAAAAATATTCTTAAAATCTTCTGTATCTTATTTGCCTGAATTCGGATTTTCATCATTAACAAATATAAAAATGAAAATAAAGATCGAGATTTTTAAGGCTGTCTTCGGTTAATATTAAAGAATAGGACCTGAATTAGGTATCTTTTTTCAGATATAAAAGAAATGAAAAATTAATATTATATTCTGGCTTCACTATATCCCTTAGAGCAGTACTCTGCAATCTTTCTATCGCTGCGGACCGGTCAACGTTTGATAATTTTACCGCGGCCTGAGGGTGAGACACGTTGATTGTTTATATTTTAGATTGTTTTGATTTAACAATTTTAATTTAGTTACATTTATATATAAATATGCCTTCAGAATAAAATATAGTTACACCAAAAATGAATAAAAGTGATTTAACGTGGAATATGAAATGATTTTCGTGGAAAGTTACGCAAATCCGAGAGAAATGCACCATTTGATCGACGGACCGGTACCAGTCAGCGGATCGGAGGTTGCGGATCACTGCCTTAGAGAACAACATATTTTATCATATTTCACATTTTTGACCGAGTTGAGCCATTTTTTCTGGTATAAAATGTGTTTCGCATTTTTCTCCTATACCATAATGTTAAATGAGCTGTCCTTTTACATGTTAAAATAAAAAAAATAATATTCATGGACTATTTTAAAATTTTAGAAATACTATATTGTTAACAGATGTATGAGTTATAATGTTGCAAATTTTCATGAAAATTGAGGCATTTTTCTGTCTGAAAATGTGCTTCGCGTTTAGTTCAGGCTCTCGTACTTTTGCCGAAAACAGCCTTAAACGTAGATGACGAAATGAAAGTGATATTATAATTTTTACGACAAAATATTGTGACGGGCTCACGCGTCTTTTTTTAACATGTCCTTTGGGTACTTTTTGGGGCCAAGATTAATGGCAACTCTTTTCCAACCAAACCCCAAGAAGTGAAACGTGAAAATAAAATGCAAATTAGATAGCTTTTAAATAACAGAAGTTTCAGTAAGTGAAATGGCAATTTAGGGAATGTTATGTGAGAGATTGATACAATTGTGAAAGGACGGCCAACAGAGGTTATTCCGAAGTTAAAGCCATTAGGTCAAGGTGCATACCATTGCACTCGCGCAAAGACGCCATTCCCTAAGATTGGAATTAATATTAGGACTTGCGTTATTATTGAAATTGAGATTAGGTGGGTTAGATATTGATAGTGGTCAGAGTAAGGTTTATTCGGTATTACTTGTATTGTGTGTTTGTTTATCGTAGATTCTCACATATATAATCATTATCTAATCTGTTAAAGGTTTAAGTTATAGTTCTTAATAAAGTCATATTAAGAGCATGGCTACTTCTCATTCTTTAGTTGACCCTACACCTCTAGCTCACGCAGATAATCTAAGAGAAGGGCACCCGAAGGGGGCATTTTCACAATATAAAGAAATTATCAAAAATCATCAAGCACAAATTTCGTATTAAATGTATTTTTATAATTAATTTGAAATTACCGTAAATCTGGCGTAGAACGCGCCCTTTTAGCACAAAAAATAAGATCGAAATTTAAAGGTACGCGTTATACGCCGGGTATAAAAACGATAGCTTTAAAAATAACAAAAGAGATGTGCATAAAAAAAAACAATTTACTTCTACACATATCGAAATACTGTTTATTTAAAAGAAATGGCATGCCGAACTAAAAGATTTATAGTCTTCAAGTATACTGTTTTTTCAAAAGTCTGAGATAATACCTCGAATAAATGACTTCAAAACATAAGAGTATTATATACTAACATTTCAGATTTCTTCGTAAAAAAGGGGGTGCGGTGCGCGTTATACGGCGAATATGCCTAAAAATAAAAAAAAAAATGCAGCTTTAAAGTATAGGTGCGCGTTATACGCCGGATTTTATGGTAATTTCTCAATAAAAAAAACTTTGTTGTCTTTGTCGTACATATTATTTTATTTAACATTAAAAAGTATTATATTAAACTATTTTATACAGTATATTATTTTTTTGTTTTAAACTTATTTTATTGTTAGTGTCCCGCCAAATTTTGAAATTGTTAAGGTATCCGACTGGTTTAAAATCACCATTTTCACCAAAAAAAATCGAAATTTATTTTGTAGTCTATTTTTGTAGCCTGTTTAATAAGCTATCAAAAAATATCGTACTTTTAATTCTGAGTCAATTAGAAAAAAAAGTTATAGCTGTATTTGTGTTTGAGGCAGTAAGCCCAAATCGAAACCGGAAGTGTGAGTTTTCGGTTGATTTTCAACGGAAAAATGAGATTTTTATTCATTTAAAATATTTTAACGAATTCTTTTAATGTTTAGTAAACTTTATTTCACTTCATAAATGTTTTAATAGATATATTTTGCTTTAAAATAGGCAACAGTTAACTGATTGCAATGTTGATTTTGATTTAAACGAGTTGCTATCTTTTTATTATTTGTGTTCGAAATTAAATCTCTTTATAACTTTTTAATTAGTACTTTTATATAGAGTTATAGTTATTTTTAATTAAATTAAAGTTGTCATGCGAAAAACAAGACCAATGAGGCCGAAAAAGACGAGATTTCCAGAGAGCAGAATTTATTGGAGAAACGTTGAAAGAAAAATCAACGGATCTTCCAAATTCAGTCATTAATTCTATTAAAAAGACTTATAAGGAACTTTGCGATCAAAATCTCTTAAGAAAATGTCTTCACGGGAAAGCTCAGAACTGCAATGAAAGTCTTAACAATGTCATGTGGAGTATAATGCCGAAAGACAACTTTGTTGAGCTACAAATACTCAGTTTAAGGAATTATATCGCAATAATACTTTTTAATTCTGGGTTTGCTGGTCTATTACCTCTACTTTAAAAGTTAGAAATGAAATTATGTTCTGAAATAAAAGGATATTTTTGGTACCTCGACAAAACGAGAATTGTTGATTCTACGAGGCATTCTAAACCAGATAAGAAACTGTCTCGTAAAAAAAGAAAGACTCTTCAAAATTGTAAAAGTTTGAAGTATGAGGTTCAGAAAGGCACAACATACAAATCTGGAGAGTTTTAAAACCTTCCTAAATCATTAAACAGGCAATTCTCACTAAACTTCGTTTCTCTTGCACAGAATTCAAAGCTGATCACAAATATGTATGGCGTTTGTCAAAATTCCAATTAGTTCAAAAGTTATACCCAACTGTTTCTTTGAAATTCGACCCCTCTGTCAATAGTCTGTTTCAGTGTCATGCCCACCACTATATTT